>JAATLQ010029508.1:0-27147 GCA_013421005.1 Heliconius erato x Heliconius himera | reverse complement strand
GTTACATCTAAATCAAATCTACCGACTGAATTGGCAAATGTTATAGTACCATTGCTCATATGATGATACCATTGTAACTTTCTACCAGAGTGTTTCTTTTTATAAAATTCTTCTACTTCTGGTATATAATCTTCTAATTCTAAAGGAAGACTTACGGTAACTCGCTCTGACCCTCTGGCCCACGCGCCTGCATTCAGAATTTTGATATTAATAGCATCATGTCTTGTAGTTTCACCCCTAAATTGTGTGTTAAGATCTTCACTGACTTTAATATCTTGAAACATGCGGGCCAATTTATTGACATAATCCGCCGGCATGCCAACTTCTCTGAGCCACTCAACCATATCTTCTTCTTTTTCGGAATCAGCACTAGAGTCTAATATCAGGCGTCTTGTCAAATGTGCTTTGTGGTACCTCATGAAGACATCCTTGTTTTCAATGTATTTTAGTACTAATAAAACATCTTTTAATCTGGATTCTATCTGATCACTAGTTAATCTTTTACTAAGAGGCGTCTTACGTAACAACATATCACAGTAATTAGCAAGGAGCTCCGGACATTTGCTTTCGGGAGCTGTGCCTTTGCTTCCTCTTATTAAGGCTGAGGATGGAAGTTCTAATTTGAACACTGTAGTATCATTCACAACACACTTATAAGCCTTGTCCCTGGCAGTGAGGAATCTAGGATCGTCCATGAAAGCGTCTTTAACTAATGTACTAAATCTTTTAAACAGATCTAACAATCTCTCCACATACTTTTCAGAATCGGTTGTAATGATATCGGCTGATGCGACCATGTCCGCTAAGCCTGCGGATACAATATGAGCTTCTAAGTCTCTTAATATAGGAGTCACACCTTCAGGAACTCTATCTAAAAGACGAAACATCAATTGAAGCTTCTCAGTCTCACCAGCCTTGATTAAAGGTGCACTTTCAGCAATCAATGTGGGTAAATGTTCCCCAATGAGGACTTTTTCACAACACTGAGTGAGTGACGCGACACTCCCACTGCCCGGCTCTAAGTATCTATGAGCCCTAGCTTCTTCTTCTTTGAGTCTTTGATCAGAATATCTCATATAAGACTGTACTCCATTAGACAACAAGTGCTCACTCGCTTTTAATTTATAAAACTCTTCTGTTGCTTGCATATAAGCTGCTTCAAAGTTCTCTCTGTATATTTGTAACTTATCAATAGAATTTGAGCACAGATTAACTGAAAATGAAAATACAGTTAAATAATATATTGTTATTAAATAAATAATTTAAATTTACATTCATCACATCTCAGATAGTGATATTACTCAAAACAAAATAAGAACCACTAGATATTTTTGGTGTAACATTAAGATTCATGTTAAAATAACATTTATGCAATCATAGAAGATAATTCAAATAAAAGAAATCATCAAAAAATCATGTTAAAAAAGAAAATTGTGGCACAGGGGCACAAGCAAGTGACTGTAAATGCGACAGGTTGTGGGTTTGATTATCATATAAAAAATTTTTATTAATATAATAAAGCAGAAGAGTATGTTTCTTTAAACAGTAAGATCTCTGGAACTACTGGTAGGATTTACTTTTTTTTGTTTTGTATGAAAGTTACATTTTTTTGTGTAAATCACTAGCCATGTTAATTCTTGAATATGTGAACTCTAATAAGGACAAACAACAGGAGAAAGAAATTGACTTTTAGGAGCTCTTTCAGCTCCCCAAACGCTTGTCTAGTGTTCTTAAACAATCACTTAGTGTTGTATAAATACTTAATTTCATGGTAAACTTTTGCTCTTGACAATTTTCACATTTTTTATAAAATAAAAAAAGTAAAAATTTAAAAACTAAATCAGTGGTATAAATAAAAAGACCGCCAAATGTGAGCTTCTTCCAGTAGTTATTGTGTCACAGACGCCTCAAGAAAGCACAAGACATCTTCGACCAGTGTAGTTAGCATAAAAACTGACTACATAAATAAAAAGGTGTGCCCACTGGGAGTAGCACTTAACAAGACTGTTACCTACCACTCATCTTCTTATAGCTACTGCGGCTGATTGCACAATATGATTAGAGAGAAAAAAAAGTTGTTGGGTTGCTCCAGGGATGGTGTGCAAGATTTTTTATTGCATTTTCAAAAATTCAGGACTCGCAAGCAGTGCAAATTTGCACACTAGGCTTTATGACTTGTAAAAAATATTTTCAATATGTGACAGGCATTTAATTGGCTATTTTAATTCCCAAAAGCTGTGGTATCATCAATCCTACCCTTTGAATAGTAAGAATAGATCCATCTCTAAATAAAAATTGAAGAAACAGCCAGCTTAAACCAACCAAGTGCAAGGGTATCTAGTTATATGCTCATAACACTTCAAAAGACAATTAGGTTTTTGTGGTCATTTTCATTGTGCCCTGTGTTGGATTCCTGGGTCAGGGCTCTTTACAACATTTTCAGTTCGCAAACCGATTATAGTTATCATAACAACATAATAAACACACAAGATACATGCAGCATTATGTTGTATGTGTAATAGTGTTCATATATCTATGGATATGTTACATTATACAAGGCAATATTCAATAATATTATTAGGAAAATATATTTGTTATCTGAGAATAACAATGCTACAACAAACCCCATTAAAAAGTGGAAACAAAAAAATTACATACACTTTTCAAATACCAATACCACATCAAATAGTTTAGATAACAAAAAGAACTAATAATATCTTTATTATATGTCCATTAAATAAATTGCATTAAAATTTTAATACACAGGTTCTTATTTGTTTTAAGTAATGAATAATACCATGTAAAGAAACTTACCATATGACTCTCTTACACCTATAACAAGTTGTGAGTCAAAAGATTCTCCATTCCTTTCAGCTTGTACTAATTTCATAGCCGAATCTTGCAATCTCTGCTTAATATCCATAAAAATACTTTGGTTCCAAGAGTCTAACATCAACTTTCGAACTAAACTATCTTCTATATTATTATTATTATTCTTCTTTTGGGAATTTGACGCATTAGAACTTGTACCTTTGCTTATATTATTAATGGAATTTTCTAATTGGCGAAATGGTGTGGGCAGGTAATTACACTGGGTAAAAAACTTTCCCCATTCGGCTATATAAGCCTTCAAAAGTGCTTGATCTTCACGTTGCGCTAGTACACGAGCTTGAGCCTGTTTTATATACATCATTATATCCTGTTGTAGTGCATCTCTTAATTTATGTGGGCCTCTGTCATCCCATAAGCAGACTGAATGTACAGCTACAAAAAGATCTTGCCATTCAGTTTGGGTTACTGTTTCTTGTTTAAGCAATTTTAAAACTATAGGACGCATGGATGGCCATTTGTCCTCAAATGTTACTTGCCCTTTATCCTGAAAAATTAAATATAAATAAGTTAACTTAAAAAATAGGAATTGTGTTACTTTTCGGTGGAATTTAATGACGTACCTTTAACATTGTTAGTAAGATCTATTTGTAATTATGAGTTCAAGAAACACGATGTAAAGTTCTATTACCATAATATTTTAGAGAATACTGCGTTACTTATGGTAATTTTAATTTTGCAAAAATGACTGGAAGCTATACTTTTGCCATATCTGCCATATTGTTATTTTTGAAATTTAAGTGTTACTAGAAGTCCCTGAATTTTTTACCTAATATACATTTCCTTTTTTATTATTTATTTCAACTAATAAATAAAAGGTAAAATAATTCTTAATAAGTATATATTGTTAGTATAACTTAAATATTTCTTGATAAAAATAAATACAACATCAATAGAACGGTGAAGATAACATTGATTAAATAATCTCGATTATTCATACTATCGATTCGATTCTGCTGTACAGCCTTGGTTAAAAGTAATATTATCTATAAGTCAAAATAGAAGAATTATATCGTAATTCGTAAACGACATCGACTTGTACTACATAAGCATAAATTGCAAATAATTGTAGGCATTCAAAACGCAATTAATAACAATTATTATAATGTAGCTACAACACTATTGACATTATTTTTAGTGTTTTTGTGCAAAATTCTCAAAAATATCAAGTCATTGAATATCTGTCACGTCACTACAATTTCAAAATTATGACAGGAGTAATAAACAAATAAATAAAGCTGTATAATATTATAAAAATTTTGATCAATATTTACGATCGCTACATTTAAAATTTTTAACGTTTTATAGCAATGGGAACATTTGGAGAAATTGTCGAACCAGTTAGTAGGAGTGTTTGGGAAGACTGGGATGAAATAATTACTGAGAATCAGTCAGACAGGTTTGTTATAATAATTAATATTATATTTTGTTTTATCATTACCCCAATTTCTTACAAATTTAAGGTTATAAATACGTTACTCCGTTAAAAATGTCGTTTTATTCTGCGCTGGGTGGCAAAACCTCCTTTTTGAGTCCAGGATAATGTCCATCATAAATTTCTGTATTCAATTCGAACCCATAGTGGTCTTATAGCATCTACTACGGTATCTATCAGACTGCCTCTTGTCAATTATCTGACTTATTAAATGTTAATTAAAATTTATCTTTTCAGTTTGCAGTGGAAAGTACCTTTACAAATACCAGATAGTATTGAAATACTATATATATTAGAAGGAAAATTACTTTCAGATTATATAAAAGGACAACCAGTAGATCATTTAAAACTAGTTAATTCAATCCCAGAAGCAGCTGCAAATTTGTATAAAATAAAATGTGATGATTTTGTTTTTACCATAAAGGACTATAATTTACTACAAAGTAGTGAAATTGTAGAACTTTTAAAACCAATATTATGTAAATGTGAAGATGTTGTATCTATACAAACAAAGCCTCTACCAGAATATCAGACAGAAAATCCTTCAACACATACCATGGTCATAAGACAAATAACTACTACTGCATCAAATAAATTTAAGAAATTAGGCTTCAATTATGAAAAATTAGAGCAACCAAACATTTTATCTGGAATTTCTGCAGGTGGTATGTATTTAATTTTCACTTTGTCAAAAATATATCTTTAAGCTTCTGAGATTATTTGCATTTACCAATACTTAAGCATCTTTGATTATATATAAATATAAGATTCATGCTGTTTCCCATATATAGCATAATAATCCCATAATAGCTTCGTGTTGTATCCCCTAGTGTCAATAAACTATCTATATGATTTCATATAGTTAGAAACTACTGAATCCAATACCTAAATTTTAATCTAACATATAATACAATATATTTTAAATATGAGCATGAAAAAAGTTTAACCATGAGACTAGACTTAAATGAACAGTCAAACCTATAAAAATTTTTTTTCATTTGTGATAAAAAATAGATAATATTGCTATGCTTACCTTTGTGGAAATAAAAATCACAGGTTTATAGTCTATTAATACTCATAATTGATATTTTTGTTTCAGCTATTTGTTTAAGAGAGCATACAAATATGTCAGCTATTGCTTTGGTTTATTATATTGAGCATATTGAAGACTTTCGTAGCAATCCAATAAAGAAACTATTGGAAAAGCTTCAAATAATTCAAGATGGCAATATCAAAGGAAGTACATTCTTAACAACTAATTTGTATATTTAATAAAAAAATACATTGTGTATCATATTTTATTTCTTGAATTCATAAACAATTCTTATATTTAAAAATAACATAAAATGACATATCAACATAATCATTATTAATAAAATATATTACAATAAAAGTAATAACAAAACAAATCTTACAGGAATATATACAGATTAGCACAGCCTATTGAATCGCAGAATAGTTATAGCAAAAAATATACATATTTTATGGCATGGTCTTATGATAATTTTTAATCTTTTATTATTATTATTATTATTTCTTCATATTTTTAAGCAAAATAACATTCAATATTTTAGGTGTATAGTTTTTTTTTATATAGCAAGTCTCGAACCCACACCTCTCACTGTTCAAGTGCTCTGACCTGATAAAAGATGCATCAACAGTCTTACACTTTTGTGACAACTTATTTATGCTGTAAGCATTCGTGTAAGATTTTTATTATTTCCACTACCAAATGATTATTGCTAAGAATGATCATTTAGCGACAGAAAATGCGGCTTATTCAAATTATTTTTAACAATTTTCAAGTGAAATGTGAAATAACACTTGAAAATTGTTAAAAATTACAAATTGTTTCATTATTGTAATGCAGTCAAATAGTTTTATACCAGCAATGTTGGTATAAAATACAATAAAATATTGTTCTGACATTGTTTGGCTTTGAAGAAAATATCAAAGAAAAAATATTTTGTAGTCAACTTGCATGTTTTCAATGCCATTGCATGTTGTCAAATCAAATTAAAAAAAAATACAAAGTTAAAGTATTTTTGGTACAAATCAAATTATAAAATATATGAATGTAAGCAGTCAAAAAATGTTGACTTTTTAGGTTAGATTTCATTTACATAAATAATATAAATATTTTTACATAGATATATTAGTACAAAATATTGCTTATTTTTTTGTACTGGATTTCTTTCTTGGTTAAGGCTGATTGTAAAAAAATAATAAATCTTTTTTCAGCTACATTTCTAACATTAATATGACAAATTATACATCACTTAGATACTATATTAATTCTAAACTATAATTAAGATGCATATTATTAAGATCAGCATCATTAGATGATACTTTAAAAAGTTTCATGTTACTATAAACAATAATGTCAATTTAATTGTACAGCTTTATTATTAATAATACATCTACTAAGTATTACATTTATTATTATATGATTGGTTTTTAACACAATATTTTAATTTTTCATATAGATTCATAATATATTATTTCATTATACAGATGTGTAAAGATTCTTTTTTTCATAAATGTGAATTATGACATAGCTAAAAATAGTTCTGCAGGCTGAATTCCGAAAAAGATAACATTAATTTTGAACAATGATTATTTTTACACAGATATAAATTTAATAAAATAATAATACGACAATTTATATTTATATAAAATTTGATATGTATAAAAATGTTTAAAATTCAATGACATACAAACAAAGATTTTTATCACAATTACTTTTGTACATATCACGTCTGGTCCAGCAAATATACATAGCAATATCGTCGTTTAATTAGAAAAGTTTACTCGATATTTTTTATGTGGATTAAAGAAAATTTTGTACAATGTGTCGTTTCGGAATTTTGTTGGCCATAATTTTTTTTAATTATAGAAAAACATTATTTGCAATATGTTATAATAACAGACATGACATTTAATAAAAATTACATCTCATAAAATACAGTCCAGATAAAAAAATAAAACAAAACACTAATAAAGTTTAAAACTTTACAAGCCCACACTATCTATATATAATAATTGTGTTTTTTTTATATTAAGCCACTTTTCTATTTAACTAACGATATGTTTTATTAAAAATGTAAATATAATGAGATGACTGATAATAGTTTTACTTATGCAAGGTTCAAATTATTAATCTATTATGTTTATTAAATAATGCAAACATTTAAGGCAAATTTGTAACATTTGGAACAAAGGCATGCATAAACCGACAAGAACTTTATGAATTATCATAGGTACGTGCGTACACTTGGGCAGAATGCATGTTTTTGATACCTACATCGAGATACCCTCGCACACACCGCACCGCGCCGCAACTGTATGAAATAGTAGAGCGCGACGCTAGGTGTCACTGTGTCATATTGCATCCATATCGAATATTATTGTCAAATTTGACTCATGTTTACTTAAAAAAATCATTAAGCATTTGTCGGGCTATACAGTGCGCTGTACGGCCGATAATTCGTAACCGCAATGAAGTTAGCTGTAGATGGCTGCGCATATTTGATGTTAGGATTTTTTCTTATTTTTGATAAAAAATTTTTTCGCTTGTACAGTACGCAAAATTACTTAAACTTCAAAGTGGCCACGAGTACAACACATCAACTGGACTGTACATAATATGTGAATAGTATATAATTTATTATGTTATTTAATAAATATATGTAAATATAATAAAATTCTATAGTCCATCACTCTTATTATATAAACAGTGACAAGTTTTAATAAAAATATAGCATTATATTGATTTATAAAACCAAATAGATTGACGTCAGTTGATAAAATTAACATATAAACAATAAATCAACGCATTATAGAAATAATATTTTGTAACTTTTAAGCTTAGCGAAGCTATACTTATATTTTAAAACAATATCTAAAATCTATACATTTTAACCTTAAGATAAATAGAAATTTGACCTGTTCCAAACTATCCCTATATCTAGCTATAATATGACTACAATGTTTGGCTAATATTTTACCAATATTATATAGGAGAATAACACACCATAATAATAATTATTATAAACCAGAGACGTTATAGAGACCAGGAATTGAAAACAACATGTAATCGAATCCAATATAAAAGTTTCGGATAATTTAGAATATGAGCGGAGACATGGTTTTAATGTTGCCTGGCCGAGCGCAGATTATTAAAAAGATTTTTAAAAAAAAATAATAAAAACCGATGTTAGTCTATCAGTATTTATCTTATATTGGTGTTCGTAAAAAGATCCGTATTATTACATCTGTAACATACCTGATTTATAAAACAACACAAACCATAACTATATATATACATATAGGTATATTTGATGAGAATTTTTTCAATATTCATGTTAGTTGCCATGTGATATTTATAATAACTACAACTATTTTCAATTCATACAAAAATAAAATTGTCTTTGACAATTAAACTTCTATAATATGAAAGATAAGAGATAAAAGTTCTTCTCTAAATAACTTTGGGAGGTACATAAAACAGCCTTTCGTTATATAATATTCGTAAATCTGTATACCTTTAATGTAGGTTTATGTCGTTTAGACCGCCATTATTTTGTCCTGATTTGACATTGTCCAAAATTTTGTTAACAAATTCTGATGTTTTCCCCGCTATCTTGATTTCTGTAATTAAGTATTGATTATATTTAATAGGATATTTTATAACAACTTCGCAGTGAAACAGTATGTACTGTAAACACGACGGTAGCGGGCTCAATCTCCACTCTGGTAGACAAGGCGCAGCGTTAAGTTCCACAACTCAACACATTATATCTGAAAAATTGGGCAGTGCGTGAGAAACGAAGTGCCAAGGCACTAAGTTACTTTTGCCTACCTTGTTATAAAGGGAAGAAAAGAAAGAAAGATGCTTTTTTTTTTAATATGTTTTAAAATAAACTTTTTTCATGATACCTGTTGCAGTAGAAACAATATTATTCATGTGGGACGACCAGTCGACATTATTTTCCGGATTAGAAACTCTGTTACTAACTATTTGTTTCATTTGATTAATTCCACTTATAAGTCGTCCTGAAATATTTAAAAAATATATATAAATTCAAGATTTATTTTGTCATAATAACTGAGGCCGTCGTGGCGCAGCGGCACAGCGTATGACTGTAAGCGCGACGGTTGTAACCTCGATTCCCGTTCGAGGTTTAACGAGTCATTTCCATTGCCTCACTCTGGTAACAGAGTAAAGCGCGGCGACGATATCCGCCTCACACCACGCCATGGGTCAAGAATTAGGCGGTGAGCAATGAATGGTGTCTTAACACTAGCTTCCCTCTGACTATACGGGAAAAGGCGCAAAGCTTTACAAAAATCACAAAAAAAAAACTAACTATGTTCTTGTTGTAGACCATAAAGTTTCAATTTATTAGCTTCATGTTGAGCTTTCTTCTTCAATCTGCAAGCTCTTGATGCTAATTTGTTTTTTTCTTTTCTCGTCTTTGGCCTGGCGTTGAATGGCAATTCACTCACGGGAATCATGTCGTTAATAATTCTTCCCAATTTATCTAATTCTAAACCTATTAAATATAGTTTTCTTGGATTTGGTGTAAGATCGTTACCGTCACCTTTCCTTGCTTTTCCACTAAAATAAAAATAAATCATTATAATATATTATTTTAATTATTTAACAAAATCTACAATTATTATTTTTATGATGTATACCGCATATAGCAGGGTAAGAAAAAGGAACCCAGTGTTAAGATAATACATTTCCTATTTTCCACTCAATTTTCAAAATATTGTGTATTAAGTGGCGGAACTCAACGCCACACTATGTCTTGATACCAGAGCAGGGAAATGAAAATAATCCATTCCCTGAATGACTGAATTATTTAGATCATGATATGTGTAGACTGGATAAATGATGTTTCATGAAATGTTGCAACGTAATGATAAAATGCTCAATCATTTCTTATTTTTTTATTCTATGATGTTACCATGACACATTAATTTTAATAAATTAAATTAAATTGCCTTTACGCTGTATCCCCATCAGGGTAGTCAGAGGGAACGGAGCCAAAACGCTACGGTCTCTGCAGACCTCATTCGCCTTGTCCACTGTCATCAACATCTTCATACATGCCCTTCAGGGGGTCCCCGTGCTTTTAACGTGACCTTCTCTCTGGTTTTCCACTCTTTCACTCTTACCGCTCACTTTTTCGCCATTCTTTCATCACTCATTCGTTCGACGTGCCCAAGCCAGCTGATCACGTTCTTCTTCAATCTCGCTGTGACATCCTCACTAGCTATCTTGTCATTCTGTGTATCTCTTCATTGCGGATTCGATCAGCTAAGCTTACTCCGCATACCTTACGAAGAGATCGCATCTCCACAGCATCCATCTTTCTTTCATTCTTCTTCTGTAATACCCACGTTTCGCTGCCGTATAACAGCGTCGATAGCAACACTGCATTGTGTACGGCCAAACGCGCAGCTGTGATGACGTTTCACCGTCTTATCAATGGAGCTAAGGCACCGTCAACCCTGTTACCGGCAGCGATAAATTTTTCCGCATCCATCTCGTATCTTCCATCACTACTGAACATACTTCCCAAATATACCACTTTAATCACTTGTTCTAATATCTTACCATTTATGCTGATCTTGCATTCCGTCTTTTCTTCATTCCTTTTAAATATCAGAACCTCTGTCTTACTCGCATCCATGCTCAGATCATTATTTTCACACCCTTCTTTCAGAATGGTGACTAATGCCTGCAATTCGCATTTTGATGCAATGAGCATCATCTGCGTACAGCAGGCAATTTATACTCAAGTCAGCCACTTTCATTTTATATGCGTTTAAAATATATTACCCTGTATGCTGTTTCCGTAAAAGAAGCGCTGACGCTTCCATCCTGTATATCAAGTTAAAAATTTTCAACATCTGTTAACATTTTTCAACATTTGTTAAGAATGACCCAAGCAGACACAAACCTATCAAAGCGACAACATCGCACACACGTTATTCACGAAATCAAGTCGGTAGGTAAGGCTGTGAAGTTGAACGTTGTTTAGGTTTATTATAGAAAATAGGTAATTGAGTAAAATAGAACGAGAGATATTTCTTTCTCGTTCTAGTATGTTTTTTGAGAATGAAAAGTGACAGATTGATCGATTTGTAGTAAAAGGTGTTTACGTTATTGGTATCTATTCGTTACTGCGTCACACGTAATACAGTATGGATAAAAATCATGACATGAAAAAAAATCCTACTCTAAACGGTTGACGAATCTTGATAAATTTTATTTTATATATTTATGGGTTTGAAATATTTCATCCTATATGCTGCTCGCGTAAAAGGAACGCAGACGCTTCCACCTGTATACAATAAAATTTGAAAAAAATTACCTGTGTTTTATGCCTTTTACATTGCAATTGGGACTAAATACAGGATCTGTAACTAAGTTCAGGATGTGTGGGTCTTCTAATTTCTTTTTTAAAATCAACCTTTGTCCTTTAGGGCCCTTGGCTTGTACATTGTACTGCCAAAAGTACTTCTCTTTTTTTGCATTACGTCGTGCCTCTTTTCTTTCAGCACATTCATCATTGGAATCTGTAATGAATAAACGAATCTAATTAACAGTGCAAATTTGCAGTATATTACAGTAAAAATTTTATTTTTATTTAGTTATAACGCTGTATAACGCTGCGATGGTTGTGGGTTCGATTTAATATTAAGGTGAGTATGTCTAAGATTTTTGTTAATACTGTAATAATATTTTATACCATCGGATGACAAATCTTCATATCTGTCACTGTCCTCATCTGATTCAATATCTCTGTCGTCTTCATCTTGTGAATAATCTCCTGTCCCTGGGCTAAGTAGACCTCCTGATAAAGAGGATACAGAACCAGCTTCAGCTAAGGAACTTGTTGATAACAGGTGTTTGCGAGGCTCCCGTCGTTGCCATATCTTTTGAGAAAACAAACTTTCATCTTAAGCTTTTCTACACATGTACTTCTAATATCATATGATATCTTCTGTATGCAGTCCCCTTAATGATCAGCATTTGTTAGTGTTTGTGTTTAGCCCTCTTTGTATTTTTATTTTAATATATTATGTATAACAATATTAGACTACAAGCCAATAAGTAATTTTTGTAAAATATTACTAATCCACTATGTTAGGTATATATTGTAAAAATTGATATTTATTTTATAGACAATGGCAGTATTTTAATTAGACATGTTTTTAACATTCCTATTGTGTATCATTATCTCCTTTTTACTCTAGAAAGGTAAAGTAATTGGTGCTCTACTAGGAAGTGTGGGACAGCATCAAAGTTAACAAACAGGTCAGAACAGAATTTTTATAAGCTTGTCACAACAACTGTAATATAGGAGTGGTAGTATATTTAATTAATATATACATTTTGTAAAGTAAATATTTGTAAATAACAATTTTGTACATGTATATTGATTGATGTATGAATATTTGGAGGCCACTGTGGCATGGCACCATGTCTTGCTGAGAATGTGGTGCTTGTAAGATGGATTCTTACTCAGGAGAACAAATTATTTTTATTTCCACTCTCTGGAAACAAGAAATACTGGATATTGGAGTGTCTTAACAATAGGTTCTGTCTGCCTACCTTGCAAAAAAAGAAATATATTTTATACAACTATACCTGTTCCATAGTCAAATGTGTAGGAGCCGATGATGATAATTGAGATTGTTGTGTTTTCACACTAGCAGGATATGGTGGTAAAACTGAGGATGCAGGTACAGATTGACCTAAAGCAATTTCCCCACTGTATCCATCCATCCTAAGAAGTAATTCTGGTAATTGACTAATAGGTGGCACAAAACTTGAAGACGCTGAGCTATGTTGACTTGATGGTGAAAAGGCAAGTTGAGCTCGGCTGTATGGACTACATGGACTGTCTGTAGACATCATATTGGTAGCTTGTAATGTATTTGATATCCGTTTTGAACCACTCATAGCCCCACCTATTTGTATACAGTAACCACTTTCTTCTGGCAAAAGTAGATCATCAAAATTTAAATCATCCAAAGAAGTATCAGGATTTGCATTTAATTCTGCTAATGTTGGTCCTAATATAAGGTCTGCTTTGTCTACTTGAAATATGTCATCATCTTCCATTTTAAAGGGTTCCATTTTGGAAGTATCAGCTTCAAAAGATAACTTGCTATATGGCAAAGAAGGAACACTGTGAAAAGATCCAACTTGACTATCTTGTAAACATAAATCTATGTCTGTGTTAAAGTCTCCAAGTTCGGTTCGTCTGTGTGGGATTGGTACAGATGCTGACATTGCACCTAATTCATACGATGACTCCTGTTTGATTTCTAAACTAGAATCTAAAAGAAAATCATGAGTGTAAATAGAATCCGACATTGCACGTGTTTGGTTGAAGTGACCTTGACGTAGAATCGTCTCGTTGATAGACTGGCGCACGCTTACGTCTTTATCGATTTTAATTCAAAGTCCCACGTGTCGAAGCTTTGAATGTTTATTTATTTCACAAGTTTACACAACGTATCACTAAAAGTTTCTAAAAATGTTTGTTGTTTTGTGAGTCAAGTAAAAATATTTAATTTTTTCATTACATAATGGTATTTGTATTACATGCATAAGACAACACTAAATAAATTCACTGGTAATTGAAAATTCACAATGACTTCAATATTAAATTTAGATCTAACTATATATTTCACTGTTACTGAAATGCTTAAGTTTAAAGTATTCTGTTTTCATTTCAATATTATACAAGCTCGTCAGTAGATCAAAACGCATTAACTTAACTGCTGATAATATATTTGTCCACAATAACAAAAACACTCGCGTGAGTTACAAGTGAAGAAGTAAACAAAGATTTTATGATATTATTATTCAGCATATTCAAAGGTCATTAGAAAGTAATAGCAATAGGAAACTTCGAATGATAGAATGAAATAGATGTCGTTTGCTAAAAGCAGGAAAACGAGGCGGGGGGCGAGCAAGGTGTCAGGATCTGTTTTTTAGGGTTGTGTGATTATCGTTTTCATATTCCCTTTTTATTTATTAAAATTATATTTTATTTACTTTATTCATAAAATATTTAATCTTCTGTAGCTTCACTAATAATTTTTAATTTAAATATTCTTGGTAATCGGCAAACAGTGGTTTTCTATTCGAATTCGACGCATACCATACGGTATTATTTTTTATATTTAGGAATGTATAACTTTTTTCCGACTTCTTTTTTTGATATTTTTTTTACTGTCTAAATTACATTATAAGTTTAAAAGAATGAGTATGGCTTTTAAGTTGTAATTCTTTTTATTGTTCTGATATAAATATTTATTTCATAAAAATCCTCCATATTTTTCAACGTAACTTTTTGGAATTAACACCAAAAATATGGTGGATGGTATTAGTTTCATACACAAAAGTATTTGTTGGTTTTAAATACTCAATTATTAAAGGATTACTTTTAATACCATTAAAGATATTTTTTAAACATTAATATAAATGTTATATATTAAATACGGTACGACCATTCACAGATAGATTTATGTCACAGATTAGCAATAAAATTATGTCAATATGCCAAACTAACAGCTGACTGAGCGTCAAAATCAAAAGCTCGGTGACAAAAATTGTAACAATATTTCCCTTTTAATATTATGGGTGACGATAATTCAAATTCTCGTAAAAAATGTAATATAAACAGAAACAAAGTGGTTATAATTGGAGGTGGCATAGCAGGACTAGCTGCCGCCAATTACTTTATTCAAAATGGCATGGAAGATTTTATAATAATAGAAGCTAGAAAACGAATCGGTGGTAGAATTCTGTCAATACCACTGAAAAATCATAATGTTGAACTAGGAGCAAATTATATACATGGTGTTTTGAGCAATCCAATATACGAATTAGCAACAGCGAATGGACTTGTAAATATAATAAGTACACCTAAACCTCATAAAGTTATTGCTGCAACTGAAAATGGTAAGCAAGTGCCTTTCGGAGTGTTACACGAAATACATGAAGCATACGTTTGTTTCTTACGACGATGTGAAGAGTATTTTTTGTGTCAATACCTACCTCCTCCCGATATTCATAGTGTTGGAGAACACATAAACCTAGAAGCAACTATTTATTTAGAGCGCTTACCATCATCAGAAGAAAAGAAGCTAAGAAGGTTAATATTTGACTGCTTATTGAAACGTGAAACATGTATATCTGGATGTACTACAATGGATGAAATTGATCTTCTGGAATTAGGTAGTTATACTGAATTACAGGGAGGAAATATTGTAATACCCTCTGGTTATAGTTCTATTTTGGGGCCTATGACTAAAAATATACCAGCTAATAAAATATTATCAAATCATCCAGTGGTTAAAATTATTTGGGATTCTGAACACAACAATTCAACACAATGTGATGAAGTTGGAGAAGAATCTGAAGATTCAGATCAGACAGTGATAGAGGATATTTCGAAAGCATCTACTTCGGAGAAAGCAGGTGATTCCAATGATTCTAAAAAAATAAATTCAGAAAAATGTAACAAAAAATTATCTCACTGCATAGAAATTACTTGTGAAAATGAACAAAGTTTTTACGCTGATCATGTGATATGTACTATACCATTGGGAGTTTTAAAAGAAAAAGCAACATCATTGTTCGAGCCTTCTTTACCTCAATACAAACAAGAATCCATGGAAAGATTGTTGTTTGGTGCAGTTGATAAAATATTTCTTGAATATGAAAGGCCATTTCTTAATCCAGACATTACTGAAATAATGTTATTGTGGGAAAATGCACAAAGTACAGAAGAGATTTCCAGTTCATGGTACAAAAAAATCTATTCATTTGTTAAAATAACAGAAACTCTATTGTTGGGATGGATATCGGGAAAAGAAGCAGAGTATATGGAAACACTGTCTATGGAGGAGGTTGGTGCAACATGCACAAAAATTTTACGAAAATTTTTGAATGATCCATTTGTACCAGAACCTCAAATGTGTGTGTGGTTAGTATTTATTATTTCTTCATGCTGTTTCCTGCATAAGGCAGAGTAGGCAGAGAGAACCCAGTTCACTCCTAGGTACTCCATTTTCTTCTTCCCACCCAATTTTTGATATATTAGGTGTTAAGTGGAACTTAACTCCACCTTTTCCTTCGTATTTATATTTTTAATATTAGTTTTCAAATCAACATAATGTAATAAATTGCAAAATATGCCTTGAGTTATAATTTAAAATATGATTATCAATTAAATTATCTTAAGATTAAATTAATATTGATATTATAAAACATATCTATAATAAGTTTTATTAAAAGATTAGTGACATAGTAAATTTTCAAATTCATTATTGATATTATATAATAAATCAAACATTTTGAATGTGATAATATCATTCTCTCGACATTTTCAATGTGGTGTGACAGCCTCAAGTATTCTCCATACAATAGTATTATTATGGAGAATACTTGAGGCTGTCACACCACATTGCCACATTGTCTGTCTGTAAATGGTTGTGGGTTCATAACCCATTAGGAAATGAAATATTTTCGTTTCTTTTCTCTGGTAAAAAGTTAAAGCTTGGCATTAAGTCTTCTAAGGTCTGCCACTCAACATGCAATCTCTCGAAATTTAGGCGAAAAGTGAGCAGTGGAGTGTCTTATCACTATGTTCCTTCTCTCTGCCCCCTGGTATAGGCGGAACAATGTGATTTTTAACGCTTAATTAAAAAAAACTACAATATAAATGATTATTTTTCTAATTTCAGTACTAATTGGAAAAAGCAACCATACACAAAGGGTTCATACACCGCCATTGGTGTTGGAGCTAGCCAAAACGATATTGAAAGTTTAGCACAGCCATTATTTAGAAATGTTCATGATAAAAAGGTAAATGGTACTTTTGGCTCTTATTCTATTTTATAAAATGTCAGTGATTCATTTCTGTAATTTATTATTATTTGCTTATTTACGTATCTCTTGCTTATTATCGAAGTGACTTTTGTTTCATTTCACACTTTATCCTGTGTATAACAGGGTAGGTAGAGACAACCAAGTATTAAGACACTCTGCACAGACTCAAAACTCTACATGTTGAATGGCAGAACTCGACATCGCACTTTGGTTTACTAGAGTAGTAATTGAAATGATTAATTTTGATTGAACCATATTATTATAGTGAGATGCTGACTGATTATTAATAATCTGTAAATACATACTTTAATAATTTGTATAGACTCAAACGACAGTTGTGGGTTTCATTCCATAAATATTAATTAATTGATGATGATTCCTTAAATATTTTCATTTCCTCGCTCTGGTGAAGAGGCCAAGCGCAAAGTCAAGTCGTTGAGTTCTATCACTCAACACACGCAATGCCTTGAGAATTAGGCGAAAAGTGGGGAAATGTTTTAAAACTAACTAACTTCCTCCTGCCTACCCTCTATATGCGGGATACAGCGTGAAGCTGAGTCTTATTTTAAATCATTGTCTCACATTTAAGAAAATAATCTTTTTTAAATTTTAAAAAGCAATATAGTATTACTATTTATTTCAGCCTGTGTTGCTCTTTGCTGGAGAGCATACGCATAGTAGCTTCTATTCAACTGCACATGGTGCCTATCTTTCTGGTCAAGCCGCCGCACGTCGTCTCATTGCTCCTGATGTTTCTACAGAGAACGTTCTTGATTGTCCCGCTTCTAATGACCTTAATACTTGGATTCAAGGGATACAGTTAGGCTAACAATTTGTTACTACTCTATATCAGGGATGTTACGGTATACGGATATAAGAAGAATACATGTTATTAATGTTGGTTTCATTTCTGGCTATGGATGTACAATTATTTTGGATCACCCGTTAGTTTTGGATAATTTCGGTTGTGGATATTAGATTTTTGAGGAATATTATGACAAGAAAACTTAAAATCATTCAAATACAATTATTTGGACTACTAATTTATCAATATTTTTTGTGTGATATTACTTTTATCTGAAAAGCCTTTATCTTCAAATAGTCTGTTATTGATTATTGTTATGGACGTTATTTTTTAATTATGTGTATGTTATGAGTTTTTTTTATTGAATATAAAAAAAAACTCATAACATATCTTATATAGACTCTGCCCATATCGAAATCATCCAACTTATATTTGATTAGGTTACGATTACGCGTACAGATATTTCACTTCGGATATCCGATTGTTACGGTTATGGAGCTCTGTAGCATCCCTGGTTTATACAAAACATGACAAGGGCAATTCGCCTTAAAGACATGTGTTTAATAGTGTACCTAGTATTTATTTTTAGGCATATACATACTTCATGTTTAAAGAGGCTTTGATTCTGATCGCTTAGATTATAAATATTTGTGATTAAACAATATTCAATAAGATTAAGTAGAAGTTAATACTACTTATTGTTTTTGAGCCAATTTACTGTTGCTCTTGTTTAAATATATTTTTTATGCGAATGTTTATGTTTGTGTCGGAAATCAAAACTAATAATAATTGTTTATCATTTGGCTCGAAAAGTAATCTTTCGAGTTTTAATTCTTACTTATTAGGCCAAAATTTTTGTGCATATATATATATATTTATATTTAATAGTGTTTTATACATTTTTAGTATGAAATTAAAGTAGATTGGTGTGCAAAAAAATTTTAAATTAAAAATATACTCATGACATTGTTTTGTACAAACTGTATATATAAATTAAATTAAGATGTGTTACCAGGAAATTGTCTTTCACACAAAACGCATTTTTAGGTTAGCAGTATTAGTAGTTATTTTATTATAAATATCGCTCCCACTATTTATAATAATCTGATGATGCATTCTTTGGGACATTTTTTTTTATTTGCTAAAATGACTCTTTCATTAACCAGTAACAATGATTATTATAACGGTGGCAAATTAAATCGTAATAAAGCGATATAAAATAATTTTATAGTGTATGCAATAAAAGATTCCGACTTTAAACAAATAGGTTTCATGATTTTCTAGTCACTGCATGTTTTGTATTGCTTAAATAAATCGTCATAACATTTGTTCTTTTTTTTATATGCATTTTTTTTTATTTGAAATAATAAAAATTAAATTATATAATACACCCACAAAATACGAAAACAACATAATTATGTCAGTGAACATGAACCGGTCGTTTTATCCAGTAGGTGTACAGCGGCCTTATCGCCATAACATTAAATTCGTCCAGAACTTCTGTGGCATATTTGTCATAGGGTGAGTAGGTAGATTTATAATGGATGGCAAAGCAGACTAATATCTCCATTTGTAATCCTTTCGTAGAAATTATAAAGTTTTAGTTCATGAGCAAAACCGGGGACTTTTTCTTAAATTTTACTTGTTATTTATAAATTCAAAGTTCAATCACAATTCTATATTCTACAGGTAAAGAGGAAATTTGCCGCTCTCCAACTTGTATTTGGTCTCTGCTCACTCATTACCCCTTTTCCCACCATTGATTACTTTTTTCGGGTCAGTTTTGAACTCTGATAATAGTGGGGATTGTGTACTGGGTGGTGTGCCTTTACATAATTTGTCGTTTTAATTTGAATTTCGTCTTTTAAAACATATGCAAGGCTGTGTTTATCACGTGCTCAAACGAACCGAGGCAGTATGAAAGCAAAAGTAGGTAAGCAAAAAAAATTAGGCATGCAAGAGAACACAGACTTCTACGAAGAAAAAAATTACAACTTTACAAAGAAGAAGGGTATTTTTTATGAAGGTAAACCGGGCGTAAGAAATAAATATTATTAAAAAACAATTATTCTTTTTGGATGATAATATGAAACATTTATAATAAATAGTGTTATGTCTAGCGACTAAATATCAAACCCTAACTTCAACAAAGCTAAGTTACACACGCCATCTATAATCCCTACTAAACCTATACATATAATAAAATTTGAAATGATCGTTGTCTGTAGACGTAAAAATAAATGCGAAAATCTCTTATGAGTGGCCGGTGGGCATTTATCAATGTTGTTACATACCTACCCAAAAAAATTGGGTTTTAAAACTTTTGTCTGCAGTTGGCAAGCTAATTTCAGAAACGGTTCAATCTTTTCAAATGCAGTTTTTACTATTGTAGCAAGCTTTTTGTTTGATATTTAGTGTTTGTTTTATTTCAATCGATAAATTAAAAAGTTAGATAAATCAATTTAAAACATTAAGCTAAAATAGCTGCAACATTATGTATAGAAATTGTCTTTAATGTGTAGGATATTAGAACATGTAGCAACAAAGTAATACAGATTCGTTAATAAATAATAGCGTAGTTTATGCGAGCGAAGCCGCGAATGGGTTTTTTTAAATAAGTACCGATATATTTAATAACGATATTAAAAAAAACGATGTATGCAACCTTTAATAGATATGAATTTCCAACAAACACTTCTGTTCTTCACTTCTCGCCGGATTTTGGCGGAAAAAATATTAAATATTTCACTCTACAGAGTTGGAATTATACTCACAAAATCGAGTACTTATACGAAAGACTTGATTTTTTTTGCAACTTTAAAAATGTAAGTATTTCGTAAATTTAATATTTTTTTATTTGTCTCTGAAATAACTGTGCTACTGACCTAGAGATTTGAACATTATTATTTTAGGTAAGTTTACGTTATATTATTTGTATAAGTATTTTTAACTCAAATTAATTTATTACTTAAATATTGCAAGTGGTAAACGCGATAGGTTGTGGGTTCGCTTCCCGCTCGAGAAAATTATTTAAAATTTAAATTCTGGTTTTGAAGCAAAGCGCAGCGTTGAGTTCCGCCACTCAATGCCTCCAGGATTTGGTGAAAAATGGGGAACGGAGTGTCTTAATATTAGGTTCCTCTGCCTACCCTTCTGCGGCAAGAATGAAAGGCAGTTAAAAAAAAATACATGAGGATGAGAGATAACTGCTTTCAACAATAATTATCTGTATTTGGTTAGATTTTTTTGTAAATATGCAATTCTTTAGTGCATATTGTTTGTACTATTTTGCAAAATACAACTTTACTGATGTTAGAAATTTTTATGACGTGGCTGACAAGGGTTATTCAAAGGAAACAGTTAAATACCCTGTAATGCACTAGTGCAGGTTTTCTACTCAGAAATACATTATTGAAAATTATTAATGGCAAGAAGTTTAAATTATAAATGAAAAGTATTTTTTTACACAATCCTCTAAGAGGTAACAGTTTTGCTGAACCCATATAGGAAATGGGGTGTTATTTTATTTTTATTGAAAGATCAATGAATATTAAATAAAATTATTAAATTAATTATAAATATATATGTATTATTATATTACTGTAACTAATATAAATGAAAACTTTATTGACATATAAAAGATTCTTTCAATGACTCATCTCTCTTTATTTAAAATATTATTCATTGGTACCTGAAAAAGAAACATTGGTTATGGTAATTTAAGAAATTAGTAATTTATTAAATAAATGGAATTAACTTTTTCTGACAATCCAAAGGACTGTCATGGTGCAGGGGCACAAAATTTGAGTGTAAACACTATTGGTTGTGGGTTTGATCCCCACTTGAAGAAATGAAATATTTATTTAAATTTAAATTTTCATTTCTTTCCTCCAGTGTCGAGGCAAAGTGTGGCATTGAGTTTCGTCAATCAATACACAGTTAGAGGTATATGAAAGGAGCAGTCATGTCACAGTGTAAAATCGTCTGATTTAAGAGTTTGTGTCTTAATATTAGATTTCCTCTGTTTACCCTGCAATATGTAGGATAAAGTTCATTAACAAAAAGTACATTAAATTAAAATGTAATGGTTAAGATTCAATACCACTTTGTGAGCGTTCTCGTTGTAATATTAGTTCTGCTAATTCAGCTTTTGCTTTAGCTTCTCTTAGATTAAATCTTAACAACTCTCTCTTCATAGCGTGAATTTCACCTGCCCTCTTAAACCTGTCCCTGTATTCTTTCTGTAGGATTCCATTTTTACGGTGTTGGAATGAGGTGGTGGAGCATGTAGAGGTTGACAATGCTGAGATAGCTGTTGTTCTCATGGGAAGTGGCGGAGATGTGTTACGTGGAGGTGAAGGACTTGTATTATGAGGAGGTGGAGGACTTGTTGTACATGGAGTTAGAGGGCTTGTGTTATTAGAAGGATGACGAATTGTAATTGTGCGTGATGGTGGACTTGTAATACTACGAGGTGGTGAAAATGTCACAATCAGAGGAGAAGGAGTTGTAATTGAGTGAGGTATTGTTGGAAGTTCAGGTTGTGATTTTGCCATAGTAGTACGGGTGCATGGTTGTTGAGTAACATCCAGGAATAACTCAGGCTGATCATAGTCCGTGTCCAATGAGCCATCTTCAGATTCTGAAAAATATAATTGGTATAGTTTTCAAACTAACAAAGAACTTTTTACCCTACTCTAGAAGTGTTTTTTCTAATGCTGTTAATTTTAATCTATCCAAATATACAGTATAACAAATCTAGACTTTAGTTAAAGTTGAGCTCTAATCTATAGATAAATTAAATCTTGAGCTATCCATAATAATGGCTAATGTGGATAATAGATTTTGGTCTGACAGGACAAATAAACTAATCTACAGATATAGATCAGTAATGAACGTTAATGGAATGTATACCTAGGAAAACTATATCTGAATCATTTGCTCCAGGAACCTCAATCATAAGACCTGGAGCAATTTGTGTGACATCCGAGTCAATCACTGCACTACTGGTTAAAGGCGCTACACCAATGGCTTTGCCATGTTGTCGCTCTTTCATTATCGCTTCTCGTTGACGTTGTTTCATGTTTGTCCACAGTCGCCTCAGTTGTTTACTTGAGACCTAAAATTGAATAATAGGCTAGTTTATCCATCTGAGTACAAAACAAAGTAAAATAAAATTTGTAATATAAGCACGACGGGACTATTTACTTCGCCTGTTACATGAGGACTTGCATTGTACTCCCTTGTTATTTTATTCCATGCCACATTTTTTTCACGTAATGTTGAGCTGTCGGTGTTTTTGCTTTCAATTATAGTAGAATGAGATTTTAAAATCTCCAGGAACACTTTCTTCTCTATTTGCGTAAAAACATGTTTCTTGGATGCCATTTCAGATATGGACAGAGTAGTAGTAGCAGAATCAAATATCAATAAAATCCAATACACCGTAATAGTGAACAATGAACATGAACAGAGTATAATTATAAATAATATAAATTATAAGCAATATTTACGTTCCTTGACGATTATAAACAAAAAGTTGTTTTTTTTTGTTTGACAGTTGAATAGGTCAAACGCTTTCTGCGTTTTGTTTCTTCTTTGACATAATTTAATAAGCAAAAAAAATTAATCCTATATTATACTTTTAAAACGTAAATATATACTTTTATACTTATATAATAAAGCGGAAGAGTTTTTTGTTTGTTTGTTTGTTTGTTTAAATGCTAAGATCTCTGGATCTACTGGTCCGGTTTACTTTCTTTTTGTTTTGTATGAAAGCTGCGTTCTTCAGAAGTGCTATAGGCTATATAACATTAAGTCTTAGTTAGCCTTAAACAACGAAATACCGTTACGAGTTTTAGTGTTTCATTGTAATTAAGGCACGCCATAGAATTGCTTTAAAATTGCTTTAGGCACGTGCGCTGCACATATACCTTGTTATATGTCAAGAAAACAACAAATTTTATTAGATCTAAAATAAAATCCGCGACGCCATATATCTATCTCTTATAAATAAGTGACAATGAGGCATTTTGTGACAAAAAATATTTGAAAATTGTAAAGTGATATTTCTTCGATTTTTATTTCACATGTATGTTGAAATTTACGAGCGAAAGTTATTTCATCATCAAGGAAATTTAATGTAAGATAATCTTCGGCTTTTATAGCATGTAATTTGGACGTATACTTTTCGAGAAAATGTAAAATTAAAATAATTCAACGTTACGGCCGCAAGCCTAGGCTCGAGTCCCGCGGGGACCGCCCTTGCGGCCGATGACGTCCTCCATACAGCTATGTAGTGTTTATGATTGAATGTATTAAGCTGTTGGGAAATGCAGCATAATAAAAGTATTATAGGTGGTATGCGGACGAAGTCGCGAGTGGGCCGCTAGTAATTAATATTATGTAGGTGTTATATTGTTAGCGAACTCGTATAAAAGAGAGTATAAAAGCAATGGAATTGTGTCAAGGAGAGTGAGACCTCATTACTCTCGCGCTGACGAGCAAACGGCTGTGCCTAAGTGCGACACCGATGCGTACTCCACCATCTTCTTTCCCTTCCGCGAGGTACACCGAATGTATCACTTTGAAACCAAACGACCTTACGACAGCATATTAGTTATATTAGACCTGTCCCTCGAAGGAAAGAAAATTTTCAACGTCATATCAATTTGTTACTTACAGGCCTTTGCGTAGAACCTCCCTGGAATCGTAGTTTAATCGAGCATTGCCATTGCTGCTTACTTTACGGACACACTGCCCAAAATTGTAATGCGCGTCCTAACTGTGTCAAATGTCTAGAAAATCACGGAACTGCGGGGTGCCCCCGCAAGGTTCCAGACTCCGCCGTCTCACCTGTGCGCCTAGCTGTGTGCTGTGTGAGACCCAGGGGCATCCCGCAAATTATCGCGAGTGCCCCAGTGCCCCGCGCCGCAGGCACCCTGTGCAGGGAGGCAGGTCAGGTAGGGCTGAAGTTTACCTTTCATCCACAAAACCAAATTATATAAAAAAAAATATATAAAAAAAATATGACACGATGTGAGGTTTCTTCTTCTTTTGTTACGACTTGACTAGTTAGTTAATTAGTATTAGCCTGTGGCCAAAAAATGGAAAATACCCGTCACCGAAAGGTCACTCATTCATTTACTCATCACGAAATCTTAGAATTTACAAGTGCTAGGAGTTTCATATTTTGCATGGGCATTATTTAGGATAAACATTATTAGGATGTTGCTGCTTACTAAGGCGGGAATTAGTGATATACGACCCCTAAAGGGCGGTTTTTGGATAGTTTATATGACCCTTTATTATTGTAAATCGCCAATCGTGGCGCAGAGGCACAAAGTCTGACTGTAAAATCGACTGGTTGTGGGTTCGTTATTCACTAGAAGAAATATAAAAAAAAACAATTATATTTTAATTTCTTCGCTTTGAGGCAAAGGGCGACGTAGAGTTCCGCCAGTCAACATTCAATGCCTCCAAAATTCGACTGGGGAACGGAGTGTCTTAACATTAGGTTCCTTCTGCCTACTCTGCTGTGTGCAGGATACAGCCTGATTTCATTTTACAATGCCATGCTAATTTCATACATTATTCTTAAGGCTGAAATAATATAGTTTGCTAATGTTTAATATGATTATTAAAAATAATAGTCGGATTCTATGTTATTTACAATGTGTAATTATAGTAAATTTTTATAATTTTGTTATTTTAATTCGTACTTCACGTACTATTCCTGAACTTGGTGTCTCTACCCTGCCCAATGTATTTACCCTGGCCTAGTAAAAAGTAATAAATTTTACATAAAGTGACATGCCCTTGCGTAAATAAATGCATAAATAGGACGAGAATAAATGCATAAAAGTCGTAATATAAGTGTTTACAACTTTTCTCCTTTGCCATATTCACTATGGACTTAAAACCTCTTATCATAGAATTACCATAAATATAAAATTTTGCTTGTACAGAATAGGCTAAACCTAACAAAGATTTTTCTTCTCATCATAATCGAAGAATGAAAAATGATACTATTACGTCAGTATTATTGTAAAGATTAAGGCGCGTCAGTCGCAGAGGGTTAAATTCTTTGATATGACATAGAACATAGACGTCATGAATTCGCTTTGTTGACAATAGGTTGACAAGCTTTACTAAAAATAAAAGAATTTATTTTTAGTAAATTTACTAAAATTGTCAATATGATAACAAAAATAATTGGTTCTTTGATTTTCACGACTATTACACATATTAAACTCCACTCCATGCATGTTTTAGTCCAGACCAAACAATATTCCTAGTCACAAATATTGGCCAAATGATGAAATATTTGTATTTAATTGTCTAATACTGATTTTATAAAGCGTACTTATGCATGTGAACACGTCCACACATTGGCTAAAATTGGACCATACTAAAATCAAATAAGAATGCAACTCTTTTTGTGTTCCTATTTCTGTTTGATGATTAGCACTTAGTATAAAGAATTTCTTTAAAAGTAAAAATGATAGTAGTATAGTCCTAGGAGAATAGTGAAAAGTGAATTATGAAAGCTCATTTGTAACATAATAAGAAAATAACAACTATACATTCTATAGGTTTAAGTGCCATTCAGAGAGCCTAAGCAGTTGGGAGGGATAAAATTTACTAAGAATAAAAATCATAATAACTTAAATTGAGATTCTGGAAATAAAAATAAAAAATAATTTAAATATATTTTATAATTTATTAATGTAAAAATTACATTTAACAAATGTGTCTAAATATAAAATAAATCTATCATTATAATTAATAATTAGTCATAAGTTATAAAAGGTACATGTGTTACTTTAATTTTATAGCACCTAATTTATTAAAAACTAGCGGCCCGCCCACGGCTTCGCCCGCTTAAAATACATGATTATTGATTTAAGCAGAATTGATTGACAACTATAATAAAATAAAATAAATAAATAAATCAGCTTCACGCTGTATCTGAGCTGAGTGGGGATCGAACCCACAACCAGTTGGTTTTACAGTCACACTTCTTGCCGCTGCGCCACGACTGGCATTGTTTACTTTATTGTATAAAATATTGTATAATAGTGCTTCAAA
>JAATLQ010029497.1:65538-109467 GCA_013421005.1 Heliconius erato x Heliconius himera | reverse complement strand
TCTATGGTTTCTTAGACCATAGCCATATTGTTTCATTATCAGATATTCGCCTGTTTTTGGATAACCAATTTTCGCATTAAAGTCGCCCATTATTATGTAAGTTTTATGTGCTAGGTCTATAGCTTTACATAAGTTCGTGTAAAATACTTCAATCTCTCCTTCTTTTGCAGATTCTGTGGGCGCGTACACTTGTATTAGTGAAAGTTTGTTTCCCTGCATATCTAGGTTTAGTAGTGCGATCACTATCACTTTATCCCCATTAAAATACTTCCATACCTCACCTTTCGCTTAATTCTGGAGGCATTGTTGAGTAGAAGACTCAACGCATCGTTACCAGCGTGAGGAAATGAAAATATTAAATTAAATATTTTATTTCCTCAAGTGGGAATCGATGTCACAACCAGTGCCTTTTACAGTCGCTTGTGCTCTTGCGCCACTACTGGTCTCACGAAAACCGTTATATAAATAAAATAAAAATTTACTTAAACTTTTACACAAAAAGGACAAAATACAGAGCCATAACTAACAATATATAAAAAAACAACTATCCCCAACTCTATTTTCCTTCCTCATTTTTTCGTTTCCTTATCACAAATCGTAAACGCGGTTACTCTATGAGTGTAGATAAAAGTGACGGCCGCGTTTTATGACGTGACAGTATTTGATAACGGGATAACCGTGGTCCTGTGGAAGGACAGAGAGGGATATAAATAAATTAAGCTTTAAGTAATTGAAAATAAGATCCTTTTTAGAATGAACGTGTTACAAATATAATAAAAATTTATGTTCTATTGACAAAATGGACTAAGGAGTCAACTTAACAGTGGAGATTGGTAAAGATTGAACTTTTGGTCTAAGAGTTTTATTATAGACCGATTCTTTCATTTATGTATATTTTATGATATCAACATATAGCTAGATAGATTAGATATTCGTGGTACAAAGTCTGCCTGTAAGCGTGATGATTGTGGGTTCAATTCCCACTCAGGAATGGGTTACGCAATGTATTCCATTTGTGTCTATAGTAACAAAACAAAGCGCGGCGTAGTTTTGCCAGTCAACATGTTAATGTCTCGGAAATTGGGTGGAAGTGGATGACTCTGTTTCCTTTAAAATTTGTTGTATTATAATTTTTTATGCGGGTAAAAAGTTGTACTAGTTCAATGTTTTCCCTAGCATCGAACCCCCACCGTTACAAGTGCGGCAATAATTATTATCTCAATATAAAAATAATCGAATACTTACATTTCTCATCCTGCCTCCTCAGCACCTCCGGCAAGAAATTCACTAAAAACACCCTCATAGCTCAACTGTTAATTATAATAAAAATATAACAGATTCAATCCATATTTTTGTCGGACAAATATTTGTTCGCTCAAGTACATCAAAATGACGACTGCCATTTCGACTGTGTCGCCATCATCCCCGTATCTGGGACTTCCTTCCGCTCGATAAAAAAATATTTTTGTTGGTTTTTAAGGGTAGAAGCGATAGACACAAAATATATGATTGGCCCCTAGTGTCAAGATACTCCAATTGTCACTTTCCTCTAAATTTCGAAGTATATCCGGTCTAGGGGTGGGACTCAATGCCGCGCCCTCTCGTAGATCAAAGTGACATAGAATTTGACTGTAAACACATCAATTGTGGGTTCAATTATCACTCTGAAGAATAAATTATTTTCATTTCTTCGCTAGCTGGTAAGAAAACAAAGCTCAGTGTTCAATTACGCCACTCAACATGCGATATCTTAAAAAATGTGCGGTGTACGGAGAACGGAATATCTTCTCACTGGTTACCCTGCTATATTCGGGCCCGTGCTGTATAAATGCGTCAAGCAGACATGATATTGCAAAACATTTTATAAGTTGCAACATTTCTAGATAAAACTTTCATACAATCATAAATACGTACGTACATATGCAATTTATCTTTATTTTTAGTAACAAAAACAATAATAAAAAATCATGTTTATTATATTTAAGCTGATACCGAGAGTATTTAACCGATAGTTAAACCATAACAAAGATAATTGAAAACAAATATTGGATTATTTTAATAGATATTCTGAAGCTTTCAAGAAACGTTATCAAACCGTTATATACAATTATTTACACATTTAAAATTAAAAACCAACCACCGTAAGATTATATTTCGAAATGTCCCTTAAACGTGACAATGTGATAGCGTCGTTGACTGTAAATGGAACAGTTCTTTATTCGGGGGATCTATTATAATAAAATAATATTCCTTTGCCATCTCGGTTGACCCTCAAGAACACAATATTGACGATACTGAAGAAAGATCTCGTAAGCACGAGAATCATCTCATACATGTGTGAAGAGGTTGAGTACGATTAGAGGTATGCAGAGACTGACACTTTTGGCGACCTCTATGGCTAGCCCGCTTGAGATAATAGAAAAAAAAAATCCGCATTCTTGTGGCACCACAACCACAAGGTACGTAACCAATGCACCGAATTTGGGTGAGAAGCGAAGAATGAAGTGCCTTGACATTAAGCTCTATGTTTCTGTCCTGCTCTTCAATGATAGAAAAAAATAATAGAATCTTTTCTTTACAATAAAAAAAGAAGAGTCCATCGTGGCGAAAATAATTCGATCCCGAATGTCCGCTCTGGCAACAAGACCATCAAACTGGCATCGAGATCCACCACTCAACACGCAATGTCTCGAAAATGGAGGAAATGGATGTTTTAAGTTTAAGTTCCCTCTACATTTTTTAAAATTTACCTTTCCTACGTGAATCTTTTTTTTATTAACCTCATTTATCTGTACTAGATATATTTATAGATACAGATACGTTCAATATGCAAGTACATACTGCAACGGAAATGCTGTATCGCATCGGGTCAGAGTTGTTAGACTAAACATTGCCTAATGGTCACGAGTTCATCTCTGTTACGGTGTATCTTATCTCATTTGTATGGGAAGGAAGTAAACAATGTGTTAGTTCGGATACCCGACTTTGCTTACAGAAATATTATTAATTTTATTTAAAACACTTCGTCGTATTTTAATTTACACGGTTTTCAAAATGCAACGTTAAGTTTCGCCTCTATTTTAAATTAAATCTCGAAAATTGAGAGGAAAGTGGGTAACTTTATGTCTGATCTTTATCGATTAAGTATAACATGAATATTCTGTTTACTTTTAATTGAAAGTAAAGTTTTTTTTTGTTTCTTGAGTTGTAGCACCAATGTCTTAACACAGAGTTCCCGCTGCCTATCCTAATAAGCGGAAAAAACCTTGAACTGTGAAAAAATTGAGAACAAAAAAAAAAAAAAAACTACGCTTAAACTAAAACAAAACCTTAATAGAAATTACAACAAAAGTACAAGAAATAAAAGAAATCCCTTCCCAAATGACAATCTATTTGCGGAAACACCCAACTTCCCGGAAATCGGCGAGCATCGCTTATCTAAGTCGTTAGGCTCAGCTACACCTTGTTAAGATATAAAGAACAAGGTGCCTTGAAACACAATACAACTGTTCTGAAAAATGGAGAAAAAAGTATTTTTTATGAAGTTGTTACAATTCTTGAAGTTTCTAAATTTTTAACACTATCGTGGATTTGTGCCTAGCTGTATGTAGGTGTATAAGGGATGGTTATGGGTTCTACGCTCTGGCGAGATAAAATGTGTGTGCGGTATTGAGTTACGCCACTGAACACGGCAATGTCTCTAAATTCTGAAAGCAAAGAACGAAATTACTTAATACCGGACCAGATAAGCAAAGGGAAGTTGGCAAGTGCTTGGCATCATATTTTTAACCGAATTCTGTAAAAGAAGGAAGTTATCAATTCGACTGTATTTTTATCTTTTGTATTCTCCATATTTTTTAGCTTCATGCTTCATCCTGGACATAGCGGGATAGAGATGAGAAAGAATTAATCGCGTATATTTAGTTTTATATATTTTTGGCACACACTTTGCACACTTACACTTTTATTCCGTTAGGCTGTTTTAAGTTATATAAGTTTTAATAAGATCTTTGATTTTCGAACATTTTGTGGTTGGTCAAACAACCTAAAGTATAGTATCTAATAATGTATAATAATGTGTGTATGCGTCGATTCCCGTCTAAAACGTCATTATATTCAATTTATTTTATATTTCTCCGCCCCAATGAAACAAAGCGCGGTGTTAGGTTTTGCCATTCGACACGAAATGTTTCGAATTGCGGCGGAACATGTATAAGGAAGTGTCTTTACACTAGGTTCCCTCTGGCCTCACCTGGTTAGGCAATATTGTATGGTAGCAATCTTGGTAGGTATATGCGTGATACAGCGTGAAAAAAGTTTAAGTAGTAGTCACTAAGCCTAACCACCGACATTAATATGATAATATGATCCCAACCAAACAATAGAGTCCATCAAAGACGGACGAAAAAGTTGTTCTTTCATAAGCGTAATCCGATTATACGGAAATCTTATCCGTTCCTTAGAAATTGGTTAAAAACCCATATTACTGTTTATCTGAAAAACGTACTTGAGACTAAGCTTATTGTTATATGATTGGATAGTTCCAGACCACAATTTTGGTTGTGTGGTCTATGATAAGCGCGACAGATTGTGGGTTCAATTCCCACTCGAGGAATAAAATGCAATATTTTATATTTTAAGGTTAATCAAAAGTGTGTGATAAAAGAGGAAGGGGTCTCCCCCTTCCTCTTTTATCACATACTTTTCCATCTTAAATCTTTTTTGCCATTCTTTCATCACTTATTCGTTCGACGTGCCCAAACCAGCTGAGTACGTTCTTCTTCATTCTCACCGTGACATTCTCGCTTGTACCTGCCATTCTGTGTATTCTCTTCATTGCGAATTCGATCAGCGAAACCAGAGCGGCGAAATGAAAATAATTTATCCTCGCAAGTTAGAATGGAACCGACAACCGTCGCGCGTATAAATTAGATGCTATGCGCCACAAACTTAAAAAAAAAGGAAAATTTTATATGGCATTTACAGAGTAGACATGAACACGAAGTGTAAGACAAATCTAGTGTTAAGATACTCTGTTCTCAACTTCTCACTTATTTTATAATTACCAAGTAATTACTAATCATTCTAGTATTTTCGAAATGTACCAATTGCATTTAGTATTCACTTAATAATTTGTCACCTTCTAAACCTTTACCTCAATAACAATAATACTATCAGATGAACAAACCTGGAACCAATGTAAGTTACCTCCAGGCCACCGAGTGCAAGATCTGCATCAAACCATACTGTAGGTATGGAACACAGAGCTTTGTACTCGCGCCGGTGAAACAAATTGAAATCGAATAGAACCAATCATATGTGATGTACGCGAGGTACGAGCCCGCTGATTAGCGACGGAGATAACGTCAGATTTCCAATCCAAATAGCCAATGTGTTATAGTGACGAGAGGGAGTTTGGCTGATATTTTTGTTGGTTATACTCGTAGCTATAGCATATTAATGGCAAACAGTTACAGATACAAATTATAATATTTTTTTATCAAAAGGACGTATTTGAGGATATATTTTTCTTTGAATATCGAACATTAAGCTACCACCGGTTCGAAAAGCAGTTCTGCTGAGAAGAGCCGTTTAGAAACTCTGCTCGGTTCTGTTCTTTTGTTTTGGTGTTTCGAGCGTGCCAGTTGAGTACAAAATTATTTCGCATATGTCACGTTGTATGGGGAACACACGAAAGAGGTTATACTAAAGCAAGAAACTCAAAGTTGCTCTTTTCAACGTCAATATTACAATTTAATTATTACATAAGCTGGCAGCTGTCCTGCGCGAGATTCCATTGATAGTTAATTTCTGAACAGTGTAAAAGACTTGTTAATATTGTTTGTACAGTTACAACTATTTTTATTGAAAAAACTTCATATTTTTATTTTTCTAAACCTATTTTAAAATAACAAGGAAATACTATAGCCACATTTATTCTAAATGACAGAAAAAAAATTATACGAAAAACATCCTCTAGAGAAATTTGAGCCCACAACTAAACTAAACTTCGTTCTGGTAACGAGGCAAAGTGCGACGTTGGGTTCCGGCACTCCACTCACAATACTTCCAGAATTCGACGTAAAGTGGGGAACGAAAGTATCTTAGCACTAGGTTCCCAGCCTCTGCCTACACTGCTATGTGCGTGATACAGCGAATATAAAAAATACTACTGTATAGTTTCAATCTTATAACAAAAAAAAACAATTTTAAGCAAACTTCTAAAAGTATGTAAAAGTCGAAAAAAAATATCATAATTTTTTTTGCGAAGAAAAAGAACAATATTGGTATAATTACAAATATTCATTAGAAACAACACAGAAGTGAAATTGCCTTTTGCCTTTTGTACATCTATACAATGAACGTCTTAACTTGTGAAGCGCGAGGTGGAGGAGTTACGACGATCAAATTAAAAAGCGTGTTTCCAAATTTTTTCCAACAAAATTGATATTTTTTCATGTATTGACCACGTTAATATTGGAAGAATTTCTAAATTGATAAAGTACTTTTTTAGCTTCACGCTGTATCGGAAAGTAACCGGAAACCTGGTGTTGCCGGAGGCAGGAAATTAAAATACTAATTATTTCCTCGAATTGGAATCGACCTTTACAGACGACGTGCACCGCCACAACTGTCCTCACAGAGTAACTAAAATGTAGTTTTTAATATTAAAAAGCCGCTCTAGTACCATAGAGGTACCACAAACACTACTTAATATCAAAATGACATCCACCCGTCGCGCGTCGCGCGTCGCTCCGCAGAACTCAAAGAGATTCAATTTATAAACGGTTTCCGAGTGAATTGTCGGGAATAAAGGCATTGCGGGCGATCGTTAGCGTCACTCTTTTCATATCGGAGGAGTCCTTTCATATCGCTAATTAGTCATTTTTGTCGATGCTTAGTCGCATTCGGGGTTGGGGGCTGGAATGGGGCTCAATGGGGCTACATTCATTATTCTATTGTTTTAGATAAAACAAATATCTTTGAAGACAGATCTGAATGGAGGTTGAATAGATATTGTGTTATAGTAGAGTACAGTTATAGTATACTAGCTACCCACGCGCGGCTTCGCTCGCTGAAGCAACATTTATAATATACTTATTTAGAAAACGTATAAAAATTTGGACGTAGCGGGACGCGAACCCGCGCCTCCTGGAACCCGACCTGGTCGGGGGTTGTTTTCTAAATAAGTGTTTTTCTTTCCTAAGTGTAGAATAACACTTTAAAAATGTTAAAAAAAAACATTTATAATAATTAAGTTGACTAATATATAAGAAAAAAGGCAAGTGTTTTTTAATATATATATTTTTTAAATAACTCTAAATACAAAGTTTTTAAAACTACAATTACTCGTACAAAGTAACTCGTATATATAACTCGTAAATATAATTTTCTTAGAGCTTGACCGCATCAACGCTCATCAGGCTTGATGCGGTCAAACGGAAGCCTATTCAATATAAAAAAAGAAGCTAAAAAAATACACAAACCTTATATTAAATCTATTAAATTTTTAAGTGCATATTGAAAGTTTTTTATTAGTTGAGATAAAAGAAAAAGTACAAAATCATACATATAGATTAAATTAAAAAAAACACATACATATCTATACTTAATACTATAAAGTGAGTTTGTTTATTTGAACGCCGTAATATCAGGTACTACTGGTTGGAATAGAATAAATATTTTTGTCTTGTATAGTCAATTTATCGAGGAAGGCTAAACACCAGTCGTCACCTGCGGCCAGTTACTCTGGGCATTTTGAATGTGCCACGTTATACTGTATGCGGTATACAGCGTGAAGCTAAAAAATATGATACAAACACATATATTTTTATATTTACATAATCAACGCATAACCGGTATATTACTAGGTGTCTGATAATACTGTGCGCTTTCGTTTAAGGTAGTAGCTCCGATGACATCCCCTCCAGCTACCAGCAGAAGTCTTCGTTTCTTATGATGACGGAGAAGTGAGGAGACACTTTGAAAACTCCTTTCTCCGCGTCGAGGGAAGCCCAACGCGAGACGGCCGTCAGGACGACGTCGCACGCCCACGTTGTGGACCGATTTGGCACAAGACACGCTTAACGTGTAAGCGTGGTTTGGCTGGAAATAATAAAAACTAAATTTAAATTTAAATTTTCATTACTAGCAACAGAAATGCGGTATCGCTAGCTTAAAATAATTGTTATATTGTATCCAAATTATACAAAATCTTTACATAAAATGAATTTTGAAGAATATGTGTGTTGTTGTGATATATAAGCTGTATCTAATACTGTAAAGTTTCATCTAAAACCGTGTTGTAGTTTTTGCGTAAAAATGGAACAAACATCCGTCTTTATAATGTAAACTATCACATTTATAATATTAATAAAATAGGACTTGTAGAGGCCATCGTCTTGAATTAAGGGCAGAGTCTAACTGTGAACGCGATGGTCGCGGGCTCGATTTAAGTCGAAGGACATTTAATTTGCTTTCATTTCTCCGCTCAATTTCAAGTGGGGAATGTGTCTTAACACTAGTTTCTTTCTGCCTGCGTCGGTTCATTATTTATTTTAAATATAAGAGTTTACACTTTAAAATATTGTCTAACAAGTAAAGTAAGTAAATATTATCCTTTTCTTATAATATCTACTAATAGTTGAATCAAAATATAAAAAAATGCAACTATCCAGAAGTAGGAAGTATTGCCAAAATTTTAATTTGAGTGCGTCCTCGTTTGGCACGACGCGGCGCGGCGCGGCGGCATCTCTTGATGTGTTGGCGCAATGGAACAGCGTATGGCTGTAAACACCTCGGTCTTAAGTTCGAGCCCCACTCGGTATATCCTCACTGTTTATTATCGTTTCTCTGCTCTGGTAGCGACGTAAACCGCGACGTTAAGATCCGCCTCTTAACACGCAATGTCTCGAAAACTTGACGGAAAGTAGGGAACGGAGTGTCTTAACACTAGGTTACCTACTTAATTACCCCTATGCGAGAAAAAGCGCGAAGTTGTTTCTTTTCTTTGAATTTTTATGTTTTTATTTGTAAAATAATAATTGAAGAATGTGATTGATGTGGTATACTTGGCAAGTATGTTCATTACAGATGGAAGATACGAGATGGATGTGGAAAGCCGTATTGCTGCCGGTCACAAGGTTAACGGAGCCTTAGCTGCATTGATGAGACGGCGAAACGTCAGCACAGCTGCGCGTTGGGCCGTACACGATGCAGTGTTGGTACCAACGCTGTTACCAACGTTACCAACGGCGTTGTTGATAAAGCGTGAAGCTAAGTTAAGTTAATAATAATTGATACTTATAAATATTGATCAATATAAATGTATTTTATTTTGTTTTATTTTTATTTTGTATTGCGCTTATCCGCAGGAACAGCAGAAGAAACCTAGTGTCAAGACACTCCATTCTCCGTCACGACAACCGTCACCGTTTTTTAAATGGTAAGGTGAAATATGCCTACATTTATTATTTTGATACATTAGAGTCCTGTGCGTGCGAATAGTGAACAAATAAATCAGCTTCACGCTGCATCCCACACACAGCTGGGTAGGCAGAGGGAACCTAGTGTTAAGACACTTTATTTTACACTTTCCACCGAGTTCTGGAGGTATTGCGTGTTGAGTGGCGGAATTTAGCACCGCACTTTGCCTTGACACCAAAGCGAAGAAATAAAATATTTCATTCAAAATTTAAATAAATATTTCATTTTCTCAGATGGGGATCGTACCATCGAACCAGCCGATTTGACAGTCACTAGAATAGTGGAAGTAAATAGAATAGTGGAAACAGAAATTATTTTCATTCTGGGCAAACACAAAGTGCGGCGTTTAGTTTCGCCACAGCTCAAATTCTGATGATGTGTTGAGAACGGAATGCCTTGACACTAACTTCTCTCAGCCCACTCTACGGAGAAGGCGTTAAAGCTTGTATGTAAATAATTCGATACTTCTGCCCCCACATTAAACTTCAACGACCCATTTTACTTTTACGTACTATATAATTTATAACAAAACTAACAATGTTTTAGTTCCCGTTCCTATTTGGAACCTATCTATTTATAATTTGGGTAAAACTTTATCAAAATAAAAGTTTGTAATTGATTTAAATGAAATTGGAAACATAATTTTGGGTTCCTCCATTATTTAGTTAGAATGAACTTTTACACGTGAACATATAATATTAACACCTTATTGGTTACACAAATTTAAAAATGTCTTATCATAAAATAAACATATATCCCATTTTATTTTATTTTTCATTATATCGAGTAAAGGAACCTTTTATATCATTTATATATATACGTGCTTAAGTGACGTCTAATAATGTTATATACCAAAAATGGTAAGAAAAAAAGAAAATATTGTGTGAATAAAAATATTCACACAATTTTTTCTTTTTTTCTAACGCCGTTCTCAACGGCATAGGGTTTGCTATAAACACGGCGGTTGTGGGTTCGATTCTCATTCGGTGGTTGTACCTTATCTATTATTGTGTGTGAAGTCAGCTTTTCTGAATAAATTAAAACACCTGTTTTCTCCACTTTCCGCCGAATTACAGAGACAGAACTCAAAACCGCGCTTCTGCGCTTTGCTTCTTTCCTCGAGTGAGAATGGAACCCAAACCCTGTCGCGTTTACAGTCACGCTCTTGTGCCCCTACGCCTGATGTTTTGTACTACATACCTATATATATACATTTTAAGTAAAATAACAAGTTTACATCAGCGCACTCACTATCGTTGGTATGTATGGTCGTGACATTCAAACATTAACCTGTGCCAATATTTTGAGATAAGTTCATCTTTTTCATTATCAATGCGCTAAGTGCGTTGTAGATTAACAATTTAAAGTGAGTATTGATTTTTTTATCCGACTTCGAAATAAAAGGAATATTCGCTAATGATTGTACAATCCTGGCATTTCTTATTGCACGCTATATTTACATATAATCTTTAACGCTTAGTCGTAATGAAATGGAACAGCGGATGACTTGAAATGCGATGGTTGCGGGTTCGATTTCTGAGGATTTCTGCGTGTGTGGAACAGAGTATAATCATTCGATTACATTAATATAATTATTAACCAATAAGCAATTAAGTGAAAATTTATCAGAATTTGGGGAACAATGTCACTTCTGAAGATAGAAATAAAAGAAGTTCGAAGAATTTGAGTACATGTATACTATAAAATTATAGATAACTTTAGAAAAATATAAAATCACCTGACTCGAAGGCCTCAGTATAAAAGTGCCATCAGCTTGACCTATCAGCATACTTTCTGCCTCGTTCCTATCTATGTTCATGTAAAAAGGCTCGTTCTCCACCGGCACCGGAAGTGGCCGCGCCGCCATGTTGTTCTCCCATACTCTGTCACACGATGGCTCCGTTTCCGATTCCTCTGATTGTATGACTTCATTTGTTTCTGAAAAGTGTATAGAATATAAAAAAATTAACTTAGCGAAGATAGGGACGGTACGCAAGAGGTACAGGTTCAATTTTTTTCAAGTTTTTATAACTAAAAGTATAATGCGTTAAGTTTATATTTTAGAGTACTTTTTGTGTATTACGTGTAGTTAAAAGATGAAGGTGAAATACTTTAAGCAATTTTTGTTACACTTTATAACAACGTGAGAAGTACCCGTAGTTCCCGTACAGTGTAGAGTGAACCTAGTGTTATTGATAATTTATCAATAACACTAGGTTCACTCTACACTGTACGGGAAAAGACGTGAAGCTGCTATTCACCTAGGTTATTATTTTTTTTTACTAACGTGTGAAGCTAATGTATCCGCCACATGGCAGAATAGGCTGAATTCTTGAGGCATTGCGTGTTGAGTGACGGAATACAACGCCGCGCTTTGTAAATATTAAATATTGCAATTTTAGATTTAGTTATAGCTCCAAGTAGGAATCGTACCCAAAATCGTCGCTCGCTTAACTTCTGAGCACTTTCGTAATGTTTTATTTTGGACAATATCGAGCTAAAGCCTTTTGTCTCTAAATGTAGTCGGTACAAAACAACTACATCCAGTTCACAATGGCCAATAATTGAACGATTTCAATTGATCTCATTTCCTTCTATTTGTTGCAGACTTTGGACTTAACTTACTAATTCGTTTTAATGAAACGAGCTTTTAGATGATTAACAATCATCTAAAAGTCAGTCCTATATTCCTCGTATTACTGACAAAAATATTTTTATGATAGAGTTCCGTCATTCAACACGGATTACCTCGAAAAGTCCACGAGAGTGGCGAAAGTGGAGTGTCCTAATGCTAGGCTTTTGTCTACTATGTGTCAAATACAGTGTGGAGCTGAAAAAAAGACAAAGAAAATCTAAGGTAGACACCCCGTTCTTTACTTTTACACCCAGATTACGTTACATATAGCATACTAAATAATACGTACCTGCTATAACGTCAGTGAGGCAGTGAAACACGCGGTAAAACACATCCACCGTGCCAGTGGTCACTCGCGTAATGAGATTATACAGTAATGGTACACTCACTTTTAAATACCAACACATTTTTTCTACATTATTTTTATTTTTTTATTATGTTTCTTTTTTGAGAATATATATATATTTTTATATTATATAACTAGCGGCATCCGCGTGGCTTTGTCCGCTTGAACTTTGCGAATATTTATTTAAGTATACTTAAGAAAAAACATTAATTAGTATTATCTTTATTCTAATTGAAAATTTATTTGATTTAGATTTTTTATTTGATTTGTCGTGTTTAATACAAAAATATTTAGTTATTATACGTGTATCTAGACAGGCGGTAGGTGCACGCGCACGTCAAACGTAATTTTTCCTGCGTTATCTCGCGAAATAAACAGTAGTTCCGGGATAAACAGTAGACTTTATGTTGATCCACAATATCCTCTATCTTTCAGTGGCAGTACAACAATAAGTTCAGTTGTTCCGGAGTTTAGCTCCGATAAACACAGTGGCGCTAGGAAAGAAGTTTCTACAAAACCGCACAATAATGAAGTGCCTCGTATTCAGATGGTGCGGATGGTAAACTACGCTAGTATGGCAGCAGCTTATCCCGCAAATAGAAGGGGAGGTAGAGGGAACCGAGTGTCAATCAGGTAGGAGTCGAATTAGTTTGGATAACAACATTTGTCCGTGGTTTTTGTATTACTCAGCGACGACCTGTACACTTAGGTGTAGCTTATATACCTAGAGACATACAACATTCTCAGAGATTAGCTTTAGTGTTGGACTCTTTGAATGCCTTAATGCCAGTTAACACTGCTGTTACTTTTGTGAATACATTACAGGCTCCTGCAATTCAATAAATACTCCAATTTTAGTGGAAATATTTTAGATTTAGTTATAGCTAATACTAACTTAAATATTTAAGTTTCATCTTATCCGTTACCAAGTGAAGATAAATATAACCCGGCATTAGAAATGGCCAGTTGTGAGATTTTCATAACCGAGGTTCGTTCTAGAAAGTTTCTAAATAAGTATTTTTCTTTCCTAAGTGTGGATTAACACTTTAAAAATGTTAAAAAAAGTTTATACAATATTTATTTCAGATAACCAAAAACAGACTATGACCATATAAGGAAGGAACTTTCTTTAATTTAGTGGAATATATAAATAAATTAGTAAATGAATATGTAAATTGTTTTTATAAAATTTTATATAAATTAATGAATGATTACGTGCCTAAGCATGTCGTGGGAGGAAGACACGATCATCCTGTGTGGTACTCTAGGGCCTTAATGAATGTTATAAGTAGTAATAAGATATTTTATCTATCTTACGCACCATAAATGGAAAGCATATAGCGCTAATTTATTGGACCATGATGAATTTAAACTTTTGAGGGAACCAAAAACAGATACAAAAAAAACATGCTTTAAGCGTTACGTACTTTATATACTCGTACTGAAATCACCAGAAGATTTGCACACGTATGTTAAATCGAAAAGTAAGAAAGCACCGAATTATCGCAGTATCTTGTATTACGACAACGAAGTATATGACAATACATGACGTGGCGCAGTGGCACAAGGGTGTGGCTGTAACGCGACGGTTGTGGTTCGATCCCCACTTGAGACAATGAATTATTATTTGTTAATATTTTGATTTCTTCACTCTGGCACCAAGGCAAAATGTCCTGCGTTGATTTCCGCCACCCAACACACAATGCCACGAAAGTGGTTGGGTTTACAAGTGACATCTTGAAATACATGGATGTAGTATCTTATAATACAGATTGACGTGATTGATACAGATGTTGAAAAAGCTCTTGACCGCATGATCCATGAACAGTATTGCAGACGGCTTATTGATCTAGAGCAGTGGTTCCCAACCAGTGGTCCGCGGACCACCAGTGGTCCGCAGAAGCCTAAATATGGTCCGCCAACGATTTTAATTTTATTACTGGGGATGGTGAGGCGAAGTTTCTGTTTAATTATCACAGTTAATTTTTATTATACCTACATGCATAGTGGTCCGTGCTAACAAGAATGACATGAAAGTGGTCCTTGATCAAGAAAAGGTTGGGAACCCCTGATCTAGAGTGACTTAGACGGGTTAAGTGAATATTATAGAACCAATGGAATCATGAATCATGAATCTATGAATGTAGAAAAGTATAGTCAAATTACTTCTACATGAAAAATAACATCCATCCATGAGACATCCATATTATTATCAATACCTCTCCAATTAAAAAAAATACTTTGGTTAGTGATTTACGAATTTTATATATATATTAGAATAAGGTAATACAGTAGTAGTGTCTGCTATCCTCAGTTTGATAAATATATAGATACTATTGAGGCTATACAAGTAAAATTTATTAAACAGCTGAACTTTAAAATATATAGAGATTTTGGGAGCTACGAGGAAAGCTGTAAACACTTTTATATTACTTCCCTAAGTGATCGTCGTGAATCATTGGATGCATCATCATTGGAACAGTATCGATTCACCTGAATTGCTTTCACGTCTAAATATTAACGTTCCTATAAAAAGAACCAGAATAACCCAGTCTAGTCTATTTTATGTACCTACATCACATACATCACATACATCACGTACTAAATACGCAACTCTTTTCTCTCGGGCACCATTATTATGCAACAACAAGTATTCTCACATTGATTTATTCCATTTATCTCCAGATTCTTTTAGAAACCACATTACACGGTTTCAATCTATATAATTGCTTATATTGTGTACTAATACATTCACATACACACACACACTCACACTTATAAGATATTTTCTCTTATTTTTATATTAGTACTCTTTATATTGCATATTTTGTTTTTTAAAGAGTTTAAATATGTATCTTTTTTAATAGTAATTAATATTCAATGAAGATGTTTAGCGTAGTAGTAGATTATACTTGTAAGTCTAAAACTGTAATTGGCTTTATTTTTTGTAATAAATAAATAAATTGTGTAGCAGCAATACTCTATGCTACGTTTAGTCAAACAAAAAAATACATTATCATTCCATCGAGTCGGCATCGGACCCACTACCACTGCGATCACAGTCAGACGCTGTCCCACTGCGCCACGAGGGCCTTAAAAATTACGAACTCATTTTATAATTTTATAATTTTATTTTAACCTGAAAAGGAATACGCGTTTTTTCTCGCAAACTATAAGAAATAACGAACGCTCAAGAGTCTCGAGACCATCTTCAATAAAACTAAAACTTTGATAAATAGATTTTTTAAATTGATGTTTTGCTTTATTAGAGTGCTAGTTAAAAAGTTTTTGGAATATAATTGATAGAAAAGAAGATATTTAATTAACTTACTATTTATTGTGACTACAAATCGCACACAAACTGCGTTAACTTTTAAAATGGCTGCATATATCTCAGATGTGGTGATCTTTAATATCGATTTATTTTATTTTTTGGATATATTTTACTGTTTTTTTTACACATACATAGTAGTTTGATATGGACTTTATAAAAATATTTCATTTGTAATCTATTCTAGATATCTACAAAATTTCAGCTCTATATGATTTTTTAAATTTGAAGTGTTTTAGCAACCGGACTATAAATTAAAACGCCAGAATAGCACAGTCATCATCATAATCGGGACTTAAATGAAGAATATCAAACTATACACGGTTCGATAAGCTGTCGCAATATCCATACCTATATTATAAATTCGAAAGTAACTCTGTCTGTCTGTCTGTCTGTGCCGCAATCAGGGCCAAACCGCTAATTCAATTGTAATAAAATACTCATATAGAGATACTTGAGGGTCTTCGGATGAACATAGGTTACTTTTTTTTCCCATATTTGTAATATTGTCGATATATACTAATATATTAAAATATTTTTCAATTTGACAGGCAATTTATTCCGCCATGTTAATAACAACCGACCGTTGCTAAGCAACGGTTTGCAAAGTTTATTTATTGTTATAAACAAACGTCACCCAAAATGAGCATGCTTAATGCATACATGGCGTGCGCCGACTCAACCTTATGAGATACATAAAAATAATGTTTTACAAAAATATTGTCCTTTAAATAATGTTTAAAAAAGTCCGCGATACACATACCATGTTTATTTCTAAAGCTTGAGCAAAGTAACACAGTAACAACAAGTAACCATTTTAATTAATTAACTTTATATTTATCGGGTTTTCGTTGTATGTATTTTCTATAATTTGATATTGATCCTTATGAAAATGAATATAATAGTCACTTTTAGCATTTCATCTAGATTGAAATTATAGTTCACTGTATAACATTCTAATAAATAATTAAGGAAATGTCACTGATTCGAAATAACCTAGCATACGACCGGCATAGTATGACCGACGCGAACGGGCAGATGACTTTGACGGTTTTGTAAATTTTCATATATTTTCGAACTACTGTTAATTTTTATGTAATAATTTGCTGTTTATAATTAATTTTTACTTTTCTTTGGTTCTTCGCTTATTCGAGGAGAAGATTAGTTAGATTTTCATAAATTTCTTGGTGTGGTGTAAGTTGCGGCCCTGCGCGGCATCGGTATAATATTATTTAAGTATTAAAGAGAGAATTGTTGGTTATTTCATCTTGGTTGGATGGTTATCTATACCGTTGTTATACACTTAATAAATTGTGGTTTTAGTTTTCTAGGATTTTATTTGATATTGCTCGCAAAACTTATCATATTTAATGTCGAAAGGACTTGAGTTATTTCATATAGTATCTATGTACGCGCGCAAGGAAAACGAGTTAAAAGATTTTTCTCGGGTAAATCAGTAAAATCGATCACTGAAAGTCCAATAAAAATTAGTTCAGTTATTCTGGATATTAACTCGGGGAAATAGAAAGACAGAAAGAGATAAAATTATTAATAATGTAGCTGGTTTTGTTTAGTTTTTTTATTAATATTTTACTATGGTTACGTTTACTTATATTTTTTTTATTAAATTAGTTACATATTTTCACAAACAATTTCCTAAATATATCTATAAGCATTCGTAAAGTTTAAGCGGGCGAAGCCGCGTCCGGGTCCGCTAGTTTTAATATAAGGTATTTAGCTTCTCTTGTCTTCTCAATATCAAAAACAGACACAAAACCTATCCTTAAGACTAGGTTCTCTCTACAAAATAATAAGAAACTCTTAATTCTAGTATGTCAGTCGTGGCGCAGCGGCACAGCGTGTAACTGTTATCGCGGCGGTTATGAAATTGATTCCCTCTTTAAAGACAAATTATTTGTATTGCTTCTCTGATAGAAAGACAAAGAGTGTGACGTTAAATTCCGCCACTTGACAGGCAATGTGTCAAAAATTCTGCGATATCGGGAGACCTTAACACACTTGTAGTCAAAATATTTTATTATATTTATCATCTTTGACGATAAAGTTTAAAAGCTCCGAAAATCCGAAAAGCTGTGTTGTGGCTCGACATCACGTTAAAAAGTTTTAAATAACTTCTGTAACTTTAAATATCTTCACTTGAAACTTATAAATTTTAAAATATTTCATAATAAGTTCTTGTTTTTGATTACATTTGTTGAAATTAAATTTTAACAAGTTTGAAGAAATTTTAATTTAATTTAAAATGTGCTCTGAATAAGAAAAAAATATAGATATATTAGACTACTAAAAAAAATTAAAAGAAAGAGGTCATTGTTGTGGGGCAGGGGCACATGCGTGCGTTTGTAAGCGCTACGGTTATGGGTTCGATTCCCACTTAAAATACATAGATGTATTTATGTATGTTATATACCTTGTAGCCTTCCTCGATAGAAGGACTATCTAATACATTTTTTTGAATTCGAACCAATTGCTCCTTAGATAAACACACTCTTCAGCTCTATAATGTCAGTACAGAGACGCTCAGTACGAGTACGTGAGTCAGAATGACTCACTCAAGGCGACAAGTGCAAATGAACGTTGATTGAAATCATTTAACACTGAAACTAAAGCTACGTGTACGATTTATTCTTGAGAATTATATTTATTATTTGTTTTGATTGCCATTATAACAATTAAACATTTTATACTAACTATTAAAGGCCGTCGTAGCGCAGTGATAGCATCTGTATACGCGATGATTGTAAGTTCGATTGCCACTCGAATGCATTAATTTTCATTTGCCTTTCTACCAAAACAAAGCTGTATCTAGCATCTACTAAGGGAGATTGAGGGAACCTAGTATTAGTGACCAGTTACCAGAACGAAGGAATGAAAACAAATTTTATATAAACATTCCCCCGAGTTGGTATCGAACACAAAACCGTCACATTAACAGTGAAGCACTGACCCATTGCGCCACTACGGATTCTAATGCGGTTAACACTAAAAGATAGAGAACACAAGAAATAAATTTAAATGTATGTATAATAGATTCATGTTATATAAGATTTAAGGCGCGGATAAGCATATTTTTAATTTTACAAAAACATATATTGTTCGTTTTAGTCATAATCACGTAGTCCATGCGAGCGAAACTGTGAGCTAAGTACTAGTTAATAAATTTAATATTTTTTCCCCGTATGTAACGTAGGTAGCGAGAACGTACCTGTATATGAAGGAAGTGGATTTAATTTCCGATCATATTGAGTTCTATTTGTTTTCTAGCTTCTATTGGTATATATTTTTTATTGAAACGCTTTTTTAAAATTGGTGTACGTGTTTTTTTTTTTTGTTTAATTTTGTTTACGTAACCTGCTATAGGTATTTATTGCACTATCACTGACACTAAACTAAAACTAAAGCTCATATTGTAGTTGTCTTTTTTTACAAAAAGTGTTTACTAGTGATGTCAGTTCACTTGTCTCATATATATAATCATTTATTACACAAAAAGATGTAGATGAATTACCTAAACTACGAAAGTTTTAGTAGTTTGGGGTTCAAATTTAATTCCGATAATATTGATATTAATAAAATAATATTATGTATTATTTACAATTTTTTAGTAAAAACACCTATATCAATTTAATTACAAATGTAATGCTCAAATAATATGCTTGAGACCGTCGTGGCACAGCGTGTGACTGTAAACACAACGGTTGTAGGTTCGTTTGCCACTCTGAGGACGAGCGTTATTTCTTCGCTCTGATAAGAAGACAAAGTGCTTCAATACGCAAAGTCTCGAAAACTGGACAGACATTGGTGAGCGGAGAGTCTTAACTCTTGATTCTCTCTACCTACCCTGCTATATGCATAATACAGCGGGATACTAAAAAAATACATATCATCGATAGACTAACAACATGATGACATCACTAGCCACATGTTACCCATATGACATTTAGTTCGGAAATAAAAGTAAAAACTCATGAGAAAGCGAAGAATCTATCCATAGTGTTAAAAATATATTTTTTAATTTTGTTTTAGTTTCAAGCTGTATCCCGGATTCTCCACCCTCTGTTTTTCGCCGTTAATAGCAGAACGCCAGGACTATATTGTATGATTGTAAGTAATATATGGTTATTACACTTGAAGCGCGGCGGTGAGTTCCGCCATTCAACACGCAATGCTTCCAGAATTCAGTGGAAAGAGGAGAACGGAAGTTTCTTAATGGGAACGGAGTGTCATAACACTAGGTGCCTAGGTTCCCTGCGGCGCACGTAACAGTTTAGGCATTGCGTATAAAATACTTGAAATATCTATAAAACGTTTACAATATATAATATCACTATTTTTAGCACTCAAATCAAATAGCGTTCACCTATTGTTCCCCTTCATTCATTCATTCATTCATAGCATCTATATCATATTCCGATGTAATAAAAGGGGAGGCAACCCTGTAAATAAAAAGTAATAAATATTAGTAAAGCTTTCAGTTCATTTCTAAAGAGCTTTCTAATGATTAATGACGATAGTCGTCGAGACATGTTTTCAACTTCACTATGTGTCGAGTCCAGGAAATAGTTCTTGGTAATATGAGGGTTATTATTGTATATGATGAGTGGGGGTTCAATTTATGATCTAAAAGAAGGGAGGAAATGTTACATTTTTTAGTATTACGCTGCTCTGGATCTTACATAGGAAGATAAGAAGCGTGTTAAGACTCTCTGTTTTCCATTTGAGACACTTGATACTGTGTAGCGGATTTTAAAGCTGCGCTTTGTCTTACTAAAGCAAAGAAAAGAATAGAACCCACAACAATCGTGTTCATAACGAACCCCTGTCCTTGTATTTATACTAATCACGTATACTTAGATCGACCGCTGAATTCTCTAGATATTCTTGAGAGGCTTTCCCTCGTTGTCATACGAGAAAAATTAAAATACTAACACAAGTAATTGGACTTTAAAAGTATGGATTAACTCAACTTCAAATAAGGGAAGCATTGATGCCGGTCGTGGCGCAGGGGCACAGTGTGACTGTAAACGCGTTTGGTTGTGAGTTCAATCCCCACTCGAGGAAATGAAATATTTATTTAAATTTATATTTCCATTTCTTCACTCAAGTGGCAAGGCAAGCGCGGCGTTGAGTTCCGCCATTCAGCACGATTGCGTGCTGTGTTGTCCAGAATTTAAAAAAAAATATTACACAGATAACACTTTGGTCTCTGATACATTTAAACACAATGGGATAGTAGTGGTTACGTAAAATATGTTTAACCCCCAAATTACTTTAAAACCTTTATTATTCTCATGTAATGAAGTATTGTGTTCGTTACGTAGATAAATTAGTTTAGCAAACTAACTTAACGAATGTACTTATACATAATATAGTGAATTCGAGATTTAAAACGGCGAATTTGGGATTTTAACAATATTTGAGACATTGTGTGTTGATTAGCGGAACTCAACCACGCGCTTCTCATCTGCTATTAGAATTTTTTTTAAATTCTAACTTTTTAAAATCCTAACTTTTAACAATAAACAAACAATATTTCTTGAAAATAATATGTTATTCCTGACACAAGGAAACTAAAGTCAATTGCAAATATAATATTTATACAGCGTTACTTACAACTGATTAATGTAATAAAACGACCGCGAAGTTTCCCATGAATAATGAATGCAGTGGAACACAGCCTCATTAGATTTGCTAATCTCATCTCATCTCGGCGTGGAGTCGATACGCCTTTGTTACTATATATTGTGTTTTTTTTAAAGTGAACACTTCAAAATATCTTTTAAAGTGGTGGTAGTTATTCCACATTTAGGAAACAAAGATATTTTTATAGAATGTTTGGAAATAGAAATGGAATAGAAAAAATTGGAAGCTTTCAAGATTTGATCTTTTGCCTCTTCCCCCAGATAATTTTATAATTTAATCATTTTATATTAAGTATTATAGTAAATTTAATAAAAAAAAATTAAACAAACATACACACTCACTAAATTGTTCACACGCACACATTACCCAACTTCAACAACATCACATGTCATCACAAGAGACAACCTCCTTTTTTATAGCCGGTTAAAACGTAATAGATGAATATGGCGTACACGGAACGTTATCTATCTGCCATATTTTCATACATTGCGCGTTGAGTTGCGGAACTCAACGCCGCACTTTTTCTTATTGCCAGAGAAAAAAATGTTTATTTCTGTTTTATTACCCCACTAACCAGATTTAAGAAGAATTTATCTGTGAAAATCCAAGAAAAAGCCGTAACGAAAGCATAACAAGATACCTCATATTCTTACATAACCTAAAGAGATAAACACCGGAAATTACACCTAATTTAAGTAGAATATTAGTTACTGTCATCGTATCCGGTGAACGACTTCCGCTTTCAACACACGTTTGGGCCCCACGTATTAAGGTGCTTTAAGACCTCTTTGGGACCCCTCTGGGATTTCTATGAGTGATTAATGAAATTGTACACTTTAAGGTGTAGTAGGCGAGTTTGATTTGTTTTAAGTGGCATTAGACTTTAATTTTTTTATTAAGTACATTATAAGTCAATAGTTACTTTAGATGTGTTTTTGTTTGTATAACAAAAATGAATAATGAAATAAAAAATGTCTCTCTCATTAAGTCCAAGCTCGGCGGCGATGAGTTCCGTTACTCAACACGCAATGCCTCAAGAGTTCGGCGGAAAATGGGGAACGGAAAAATCTGAATGGAGAATAGAGTATCTTGACACAAGTTTCCCACGTTCCCTTCGGTACCTGCTATATGCGGAATACAGCGTGAATCTAAAAAAAACAAAAGTACGTACAAGAGTTCCGACGTTACGTTCTTGTCAAGCTATGCGTAGTCGGAACACTTGAAGAGTTTCAAAGAGACGCAAGCTAAAATCCCGCTACAATGTATACTAATAAATATAGTGTAAATAGAAAAACGTACCTCGTTTCATTCCGAGTCGGGTTTCCAGGTAGTTCATGATGTACCCCAGCAAGGAGTCGTCCTTGTGCTTGAGACACACGTCGCAGTAATCCTTGTTTACTTGTACCGGCTCCAGGTAATCTTCTACGGCTAGCTCTGGCTATGAAATTGTGTCACACAATAGGTTTATATATAGTGTTTTATTTCATACATTTCTTTATTTCAGCAGGGTGACAGAGAAGAACTTGGTGTTAAGACACTCCGTTTTCCTTGAGCAACGTAATTAAGCATTTTATGCTTGTGAAAAAAAAATATTGAATCTAGCGGCCGGTATTTAGATTTCCACTGTGCTTATAATGAATGCAGAAATACTATGAGAATGTGAGTGAAGACCCGTTCCTTAACTTTAAGTTAATAAAAAAATAAATTTAATAAAACTATCGATATCAAAAAAAGCTTCACGCTATATCTCGCTATATCTCGCTAAGCAGATAGAATATAGTATCGAGACAATCCATTCCCCACGCACCGTCTAATATTGGAGACATGCATGTTGAGAGGAGAAACTCAACCTCGCAGCTTCTCTAAAACGAAATAATTAATTCCCCCAAAAGGAAATAGAACCCACAACCATCACGTTTACAGTCAGACGCTCTGCCATTGCGCTACGAAGGCCTCCAATATTACTATCTCTTTATCAAATGGAAAGTTAGGAATATTATAAATATAAATACATTCAATAAAAGTTGGCTAAAAATTTATTTTCCGTATTAATAAAACAAAAAAAAACTACAATACTATATGAGTATAAATTGTGGAATCTCACGTAGGATGTCATTAAAAACGAGTTTCAAACTTTATCCAATAAAACCATTTAAAAAGTTGCACTATGAAAAAGAGACTGTCCAAGTGTCAGTTGGAATCACCCACTGAGGGTTCCGTACCAACTTCAAAATAGTAAGTCAACAGGAAGAAAGGAACTTATAAAAATTGACAAATGTAAGCGTGTATGTACAAATTTTGTGTGAAATTAACTACAACAAAAAATTGCAATAGTTTGTTCTGTGGTATATTAATCACCGTGAAGGAAAAAACTGTTACATCGCGATATTTTTTTTTAATTGTACGTGAAAGAGAAACTTTTATAGATTTTGATGATGCGGTGAATTGCAAGCAATGTGATTCAAAAGCGAAGCATTCTTATTTTTTGTTCAGCTGGATACTAACTCTAGTTCTTGAGGAGTAGGATCTTTACAGACGGACAGACACATTGACAAGTAAGCGATCTTTTAAGTATTCCATTTTAATTATAAGTGTCAATTTTAATAAGTGTTACATTTTGATTTATTTAGATACGGAACCCAAAATGTAAAAATGTGTGAATTTAACATGAAAAACGTTTATATAAAACCGTAAAGGACATAAAGGTAATATTTGAAATTTTTAATATAAAATAGTTTTGGTTGAAGTTAGCTTCATTCATTACCGTAGTGAGTACTGCAGCAAACGCAAACATCGTGATTTAATTCAAAATACTGCACCGCACAGATATATTATATTTCTAGATAAGACTTTTATCTTTTATTCAGAAGAGATTTTTCGTGTCGCAGCGGCACAATGTGTAACTGTAAACGCGACGGTTATGTGTTCAATTTTCACCGGGATGTATGAATTATTTTGATAGTCTTGTACCGTAAATTACGATGTCTCGTAAATTGTGTGGTGCGTGGGGACGGAGTGGTACACAAGCACTAGGGTCCTTCGACCCACCCTGGTATACGCAGGACACAGTGTAAAGCAAAAAAAAAATATGTTGACTAAAGTAAAAAAATTTTAAAGAAATTACAATCAAAGCCGTAACCTAATTTGCATAGGCTAATGAACATTTCTAAGTAAAGTTGTTGTTCTTTAGTCACAGACGCGGGTAATTAAATTGAGCTCTGACCTCTCGTCTATCTAGTCATTTAATTCTTTCGTTTATTAAGTTACTTATAAATGCCACGCTGGCATTACAAGACATGATGTCCAAAGAAATTGGGAGTGATTTTTTTATAGAATATTATGGTAATAGGTAATAATGAGGAAAAGTAGCTTATATTTAGAATTAAAATTCTATAAGTGTATTCGAAATCGTAATCTATAGTTGTGGATTCGATTCATACTCGGGAAAATGAATCATTTATACAATTAATATATAAAATGCAGCGTTAAGTTTTATTACTTAAAAGCTTGGAGGTACAGAAAAAAATGTATATAATAATTACCTTCTGTTTTTCTTTTTCATTATCATCCGTATCCCGCGGCACATGGACGGAGTCATACATATCCGCGGAGCTATTCTCATAAATATTGCCATTTCCTTCGATTGCGACATCTTTATATATCGGTTGTTCTTTTTCCACAATTTCTACAGCTTTCTTAAAAAAAGGTAACCTCAAAGACTGAAAAAGTTCTTGAATTTTCACTATACAAGGCCTCACTTGATGTCTTTGATTTTGTTTCAAAGTCATTTCTTTCGGACTAACTTCATTGTAACATAAATCTTCATAGAAGTGATCGTCTTGTAACTTTTCATTCAATTCTTCTGATGCATTATAAGATCTATGCTTTGCTCTTGATTCGGCGATGTTATTTTTTTGAATATAAAGTGTATTTTCCGTTTTCACGGAATAGTAGCCTCTGTCATTGCTATTTTCAATTTTCGGAGATTTTAGATTGAAAAACGGATATTCATATGAACTTAATCTGAAAAATTTTCTTGGCTTCTTTGTACTACCACTACCACCGTCCATTGGTACGTACGAAGTGAGAGCTCGTTCTTGTTTCTTTTGTTGATTTCTATATAAAAAACTTTTTGGTGCTGTTATCTTCTTTAATATCTCTTCAACAGTGTTTATACTGCTCGTATTTTCTTGCTGACTTATCTTACGAACACTGACTGTTTGATACTGACTGTCGCTGCGCAAATTAGTCTCTTTAATAGTTATTATATCATCGTTTTTTAAACATTTAAGAAATTTCTGAGGATCGTGCATTACATTTTGAACGAAAGAAATAAATTTCTTGGCATTAACGTTCGGCCACAGATTTACATCCCCCTCAGAAAGTTCCTGTAAATTACGACACAGATAAGTGACCAAGTTTCAAAGTTTTGGGAAGTTTGAAAATTTAACCATTTAAGTTAATTTACAGTGTTGATCTAATATAGAATAATTGATAATGGTGATAGAGACGTGATATATATTTATTGGTGCCCCTTTTAGGGACTTGCACAAGAGAAATATATTGTGGGATTTAACAGTGCTTAACTAGAGCGAATATAGATATCCTTGATTTTAACTTTGTTTTTAACAATCTGGAAAGGGAACCTAGTGCTATGCGTGAGCCACTTTTGCTTTTTTTTCTCATGTTTCATACACTTACAGCTTAACAAATTGCTCTAATAATATAATAATAATAATTTATTTAATTAAGACTTGGTCTACTTGTTAGTTACATTTAAAACTTATCCTATGTTAGTCGATATTTTTTTAAAAAACACTAACATATAAATATATATACATACATAAATTGGTTATTAACTTACGCATAACTTTTTCCCGGTGATCTGTTTTTCTTTCACGCACTCTACAAATTCGGTCATATCCCAGAATTCCAATAGTTTCTTTACTTCCATAACACTTAAAAGTTCTAAGGACGACATTTTTATACAAAATGTTCCTCAATGGATTTAAAAATATGGCTTTATATTTGCACAGACATTATACTTCTGAAGGAATAAAGACACGTGAGTTCTATGAAGTCAGACTTTGCTAAGTGGTAAGGTAAACTACGTCAGTTATACAGAAGAGGACTGTGCAAGAAAATATGGTTATATTATCAGAACATGAATAATTGCACTGTAAAATATTTTATGACATGTAAGGAAATGTTCAAATTATTTTGAATAAAAAAAAAGTTTTTTATGATTCCGTAGCGCTGAAGAAGAAAACGGGACTCTTAGATCTCTTATCACTCTGTTGTCCGTCTGTCTGTTCTTAAAAAAATCTCTGTTCTTAAATCTGATATATTTTTTAGTTTACTTGTTTAAGGGGGGCTCATCATAAAATCTGTCTTGTATTAAAGTATACCTATATTATAAATAAAGACACTACCACACAGCAACTTTAGCTATGGCGTCAAAGAATTTATAACTATATTTTATTATTATAACTATCTCGTTACTATAGACTTTAAATGTGACATACATTATAGCTACACTAACATATTGTTATCAGTATAATATATTGGATAAAATGAAACTCATTGGGAAACCAAACACAAACTTAAATCATACTCAAATTAACTCACTCATATCATAAACGTTCGTAGTTGAAATGCTTCAAAAGTTTTAATATTCACAACACACGAGCACCGAGAGAGACTTCAAAGTAATGTGCAGAATGAAGAGCTTAATTAGTTAGATTGATACTGTCCTGTCGACCTCGATCTTAGAGTGGATAGCGGAGGTGAGTGCTGTGTCGATTCCTGCTCAAAGCAAAAGTTTTAGTAAAGACATGCAAAGAGTATGTGTGTTATGGTTAATTAATTAGTTTATACTTTACTAAGTTTCTAGTGAAAATCAAAATCTAAAAACTAAATTTAAATATTCTTTATTCAATTAAGCCATTACGTACAAGTACTTTTGAATTTAACTTTAATCAAGAGGCCAGTCGTGGCGCAGCGGCACGAGGTGTGACTGGTTGTGGGTTCGATCCCCACTCGAGGAGATGAAAATTTAAGAAATATTTACTTAAATTTATATTTCCATTTCCTCGCTCTGGTGTCAAAGTTAAGCGCGGCGTTGAGTTCTGCCACTTAACACGCAATGCAAGGAATTCCAAGTTTCAAAAAGTGGGGAACGGAGTGTCTTAACACTAGGTTCCCTCGGTCTACCCTGCTGTGTGCGGAATACAGCGTGAGGCTGATTATCAAGTAACATAGAAATATCAGTTTTGTCAGTCCTACAGGAAGCTATCCTCGGCTCGGAAGGAAGTTCTGCTGAGAGAACATAACAGTTGCTTTTTTTATGGAAAAGGACAAGGCAAACGAGTATTCGGGTCACCTGATGGTAAGTGATTACCGCCGCCCACGACCCCGTGCAACACCAGAGGAGCTACAGGAGCGTTGCCGGCCTTTAAGGTGGGTTGGGCGCCGGAGCCCGGCATTACCTGATGCGAAACGCAGTGGCATAAAGCCACTACTTAACGCCGATTTTAAGTGCCGGAGGTGGTAATGATCCGGTCGAGTCTGCCCATGCGTCCTGCTATTGCTGGCGACGTGACTCTACCACACGTACTTTAGTCGCCTTTTACGACACCACCGGTACCAGGATGATCCTATTCTAGGCCGGGATCACACGGCCAAAAATTAATTTTAAAATATGTAGATATTTTCTGATCTGTCGCGTATACTAGGATAGGTAACAAAAACTTGGTGTTGAGGCACTCCTCGTTCTTCCTCCTAACATGTCTTAACACTAATATTAAAATAGCAATAGTTTGGCTTTTGTTACAATAGACAGTCTTATGTTTTGTTATCAGTAATCAATGTTAATTTAGTGATATGTCACTATCAACACAGATAGCGATCACTACAATGATTTAAATTTAGGTAGAATGGGGATAACTCAAGTGTTTTGACACTAGATTATCTCTGGCTACCAATATATAAAAAATAAATTCTGGAACTAAAACAGGAGTTAATACATTTTTGACTTCTGAAACGAGATTATTAAAAGTGGTTTTGTACTAAAAAAATCTCTAGGTAGGTACACACATAGGTTGACCTATATACCTTGAAAGCTATATTCGCGTCGAGTCGGACTTGTCGTAATGGGACACTGCCTAACTGTTAGGCAGTGATAGTGGGTTAGATACCATTCTGTTGAATAAATATTTAAAATATTCTCATTTCCCCTATCTGTAAAAAAAGCGCACGCAATCGCTCGAAAATTGAGTCCAAATAGGAGACGGTATGTGGGTATAATGACTAGGTTCCCTCTATCTATCCCGCTATGCGGGAAGATAATCTAAAGATATATAATAAAAAATGCCGGTCGTGGCGCAGGGGCACAAAGTATGAATGTAAACGCAACTGGTTGTGGGTTCGATCCTCACTTGAAGAAAAGAAATATTTACTTAAATTGATATTTCCATTTTTTTCGCTCTGGTTTCGAGGCGAATAGCGGTGTTAAGTTCCGCCACACAACATGCAATGCCTCCAGAATTAGGCGGAAAGTGGGGAACCTGGTGTCTTAACATTAGGTTCCTGTGTGCAAGATACAGCGTGAAACTGATTTATTTTATATATTTTTATTTATAATAAAAAATGTTGTCTCAATCCGTCAATCATTGTTATTAGAACGGTAAATACCATCGCGTCGACCGTCAGCCCCCAATTACTGCTTGATATTGAATTTGTAACTTCGGCACAAATTACTTATAAAGTTAAAATCTATTTGCATAAAATATACGAAGACGTTCCGAAAACCGTTTTTCAGGTTGTTCATTGGGAAATTAATATATTTTAATTATTGAAATTGAAATGGCTCCTTTATTACTTATTCACATAGTCAACCCCACTCTGGGTTTGATGGTTTTTTTGGAATTTTTTTATTCAATATATGAGAAAGTACTTCGTTCAAACCCACCATGGAAGAGGCAACGTTTTGAATTTCTGTGTCTTGATGCTATGCATACTCTGTCTTAAATGGGGGATATATCGCGAATCTAAAACATATATGTACATCTTTGACAATAAAAGATTAACTATCTTTATTTATAAATTTGAGACTGTCATCTAGGCGCAGTCCCAAGATGTGATTTCGATTCCCACTCGAGAGAATTAATTACTATTTCCTTGCTCTGTTAAGAAGATAAAATCTGGTCATTCGATATCTGTACGTGCGAAACGGAGTGCCTTAACACTAAGTTCTCTCTGCCGAGCCTGCCTGCTAAATGCGAGAGATACTTTTGTTTAAAATTTTGCAATGTCATATAAAACAGTTTCTTTACTAAGTTAACATTTATTTATTTATTTATTTATTTATTTAGGATCGTCAACAGAAGAAACATTACAACATGGTCAAATTACATCGAGATCTATTTATAGACTAAATGTTTTTCCAATTAAAGACAATCACAGCATGTACTAAAAAAGAAAGTAGTGTAAATAGCATTCAGATTAACGCATTATAATAAAATGAAATTGATTATGGTAATACAAAAAAAAAGTCAAACAATAAAAAGTAGTTTTAGAAAAATGTCAAAAAAAAAAAAATATCAGTTAATTAAATGTCTTGAAGAACTGTCTCGATGAAAAGTCTTGATAAAAATGTCTTGATATAATGTCTTAAGATAATGTCTTAAAATAATGTCTTTATCTAGATAGATACCTATTACATACATGCTATTACCTTTTGCGTTCTATGACGCTTAATTTAATCTGTTCACAGATAAAATCCAGGCTCCCTCACAGGATATCTGTCGATACTCCATCGCCCAGAAGAAAAAAATCCATCTCTAAGTCGTACAGTCCACGGGAACAATATAGCAAACGACGACTATTTAATAAACTTAACAGTAATTGGATGAAGCAACATGTTATAGTTAAATACGAGACAAGAAGCAAAGTGGTGAGATCATCGCACCGTCTGACACACCAATCAACTTGCTACTAATTTAAATTAAATATTACATATTAAAATTAAACAACGTCGTTCAATTAATTCGAAAAGACTAAAGATTGAGTTTAAATAAAATTCTTTTTTGAGGACGTCATAGCGTAGAGGGATAGTGCCGGAGTGTAACCGCGATGGTTATGGGTCCGATTCCCTCACGGAGTATAATTATATTTAAATTGCTTTCATTCCCCACATTTTTTTAAACAAAGCGCGGCGTTAAATCCCGCCACTCAACAGGAATTATTTAAAAAATTGGGGAGCCTAGTGTCTTAACATTACGTTTATTCAACCTACCCTACAAAAATGTGAAGGTTTTTCTGCTTTCTCAATAATTTTGAAATTTTATGTCTATAATACTAGTCACACATGATAAAGAAAAGGATGAAAATTAATCAATTGTTTACATTTAATACGAAAACAAAGGAATCCATCAAATGAAATACTGCAGCTTATCTGATATCGCTGGCTGATAGTTATTGAGGGTACGCGATAAAACAAATAGTACACTATGTTGCACAATAATTTCTTTATTTTATATATTTTTTAATGTAAACTGTACATTTTTAGGCATTTTTTTTTCTTAAATATGACAGGTAATAGCGAATTCTTCCTTTTAATATACTTCCAATCAGTCTTCAGCTTACCCTACAAAGGACGTCGTACATCTTGTGTGCCACTTCCGCTCCTCCGAAACCAATATAACATGAATTGTGGCTAGGGTGGACCTTTCCAGGTGTAACCGACAGTTGGTGCCTTGCCCTCCCAACGTAGAGGGTCTCCCCAGACATCGTCCGTCCTCCTTCGATAGCTCCTGGTGGTATGTTACCATTTGTTGCCGGAACCCATCTCAAGTTATCTGGTCTTGCGCACAAAACTTCAATATTCTGAACCGGGATCTCTTTTCCATCATACATGACGGAAGCAGCATTATGTCTGATAGATAATTTTCCAGGTATCAGGTCCCCATTATGCCATGCCCTTATAACCCATAGCGGACTGCCATCCCAGCCTTCGTGTCCTCCGATCACAGCTTTCCCTGACAGATTTAGAGCTGTAGTGGCTGTAGATGGAACCCAGTCGTAATCGCCCCCTGATTGAGATATTTGCACTTGTTCTGACACCGGCTGACCTGAAGTTTCCCCGTTGTAAATATAATTTGTTATGTAAGTTGGTTGACCTGCGTCTTGAGGAGGCGGCGGATGTGGCATCATTGGTACTGGTAGCATGACAGTTCCAGGAACGTAGTAAGGCATCGGTGGGTGATTGTGATTTTGAGGGTATGTATGAGGCTGAGGTGGTCCCCATCCTGGAGGTCCATAGTACGGAGGTGGAGGAGGTCCAGGTGGTGGAAAACTCATTTTCGCAATAAAACTTGTATTTAAAAGATCACTGATATATTTCACTAACAGGTTAGCTAAAGTACTGTGTGTTTGATATCATAAATCGCTTATATTATTCGCTGGTTTAATCTTATCAATGCTGATATCTAATTCACAGCAGAGATATGATATGATATTGGCATGAATCATTACTGTTCTAGATAACTCACACATATGTATGTATGTACTTTCATATGATATGTAAAAACAATGAATACTTTGTTTATCACTTTATTATTGGTAATTACTTTTAGTCATGTCTTTTAAAATGCAATCTTACGTGACGCTGCGCTTATCATTGTTTATATCAATATAACCATATATTTTTTTTGTAAAGAAGTTAAATAAATTATTTGTATGAAGAAAACAAATAGTTATCGTAATCGTTAATAACTGACCGTAGTTTGATCTAATGATGGCCTACTTAATATTATTAACTTATAAACAGAGAAATATAATAAAGCAATATGCATAAATTAATTAATATATTTGTATAGAAAGTCACATAATCTTAAATATTAAAATAATTAAAATAAGTTATTTATAAATATATCATTCGTCTTTTTAAATTCAAATCTGATCTGACATTTTTTTTAAATGGAAGAAAATACGTAGGTGCGGCATTGAGCTCCGCCACTCAACACGCAATGCGTCTAAACATATGGGGAATGAAGTGTTTTAATGTTCCCTCTGTCTCGCCTGATAACTGCAGGTAGTAACGTGAAGCCAAAAAAATAAAAGATAAATTAACAGAAACTTATAAGAACTTATTAGATAATGATATTATCAAATATGACTAATTAAGTAAAGTCGAAAAGTATATTTACTTATATTTTACTCAAAGTAATACGTAACTGTGTTCATAAATTAATGTCTAGTTTAATTTTAATTTAAATATAAACTTAAAAGTTATAACTTCTCTTACATTAATTACTATAGGTACATTTATTATAAGAGACATTGAATAGAAAATTAAAAATCAATTGAATAGGTTTAAAATCATTATATGCCTATATAACAAATGTGATTTTTAACCTACTCTTATTCCACAAATATTGATTGTATTTTAGTATTTGTTGTTATAGCGACAACAGCAATACATCGTTTGTGAAAATTTCAACGGTTAGTCTCTCGGTTAGGAGATAGAGGCTGGTGACAGGCGAACAATCAGACACCGAGGTTCTACTGATAGAGTCTTACCCTTTGGGTACGTACATACATTTATATTACGAGTACATAAATATTTTAATTATAACTACAAATTACACACTGTATATAATATTTATACTTTAAGCACGTAAGGTACAAAGTCATATAATATATATTATAATTTAACTTTTTTTAATAGAATACATAAAATATTTATAAGTAAAACAAGAATGAATTTAGTCAAGAGTCAATTAATTATCTTGTAGGTAATAAGATTTTTTTTATGGAAAAGGACAAGTCAAACGAGCGTTCGCGTCACCTGATGGTAAGTGATTACCGCCGCCCACGGCCCCGTGCAGCACCAGAGGAGCTACAGGTGCGTTGCCGACAAGGTGGAGATAGACGCGCTTTTTGAAGGTACTCATGTCATATCGACTTGGAAACACTGCCGCGGGTAGGCCATTCCACAGTGCCGTGGCGCGTGGAAGGAAGTTCCTACGAAACCGCACAGTAGTGGATTGCCACGTATCCAGGTGGTGTGGATGACATTTATTGTGTTTCTTGTTTGAAAAAAATCATATAACATTTGTTTTAATATAATTGCTGAAATTTAAATATTTCATCGTAAAATAAATTAATGTGATTTACTAACTTTAAATTAAGGATGCCACACGGTAAAACAAAAACATACTGTTAATAATTTGTAAAGCTAATCAAGCACTCAATCTGTAGATTTTTTTTATAAATAGCTACAAATTGTGTACAAATAGCTACAAGTGCTCCTAAACAACATACTGTACACACGGAATTAAATGACATATCATTATTCTATAGCCTGTAGCATAACGTCTTGTCTTAATTTTAACCAAAGTTCAACTTAAATTCAAAATTCTAAATGTTAAACATAAAACTCAGGACTAAAACTCAAACTCAAAGTCTAAGTGAGGACCACAGCTCGGAACACGCAGCGCTGTCCGTGCATGAGCGCCGGCCACACGAAGGCGCGTATGAGGTCGGAGCGCGCGGCGCCGCCCTCCAGGCGCACGTGCTTCGCTGGCTGCATTACCACTGTAACGTACAAAACACTCATTATAATATGATCTTTGGTTATGTGCTTTTTATATATTTTAAATAACGTATTTTTACGTGATAATGTTACTAGAAAATTTTGATGAAAAGTTGCAGTTTTATGAATTGATCTAATTTATTGTCATTAAAACATAATTAAAATTATATTATGTAGATTAATTACAAGTCACAATGAATGTATAGACGCGTCACAAGCTGAACACTTAGGCCAATGTATAAGATGTTGTTTTATCAATAAAACTCTTAATTCTTCTAATCCAAGCAAATTTGTAAAATTCTTTATGAATTGTCCACCCATCAACGAGTTGTATAGTATATATAGTCAGTCACCGGGCGTGAAGTCGGTGTCGAGGCGCAGCGGCGGCGCGTGCAGCGACAGCGCGAGCGCGGCGCGACACGCGGCCGCCGCCAGCGCGTGCAGCGCGCCGCAGCGCGCCACGCACGGGTACTCGCGCAGCGTCGACGACACCTGCCACACCTCAGTATAAGTAAAGACGGTAATCCATTCTTTGTATATTAACGTGGAGACCCGGAATACATATGATGGCCGACTGTCTCAGAACAGAAAAGTGAGTCGTTTTCACCTCCGAATAGGTATTATTTCTTGTCCTAAAATATACTTATAGATAATATCTCGTTTTACATGGCTTACGTAACACTATTGAAGCTAGTCTACAAACAAAAAAATATCTACTAACGCCTGATATTCAAATAAGAGCAATACTATTTAATAAGCATTGTATCTAGTCATCAACGTTGATTGCTATTCTTACATTACAGGCACTATAAGTAAATGTTCCTAATAAAATCTCTTTGTTCTATTATTTTCCCTTTATGTACATCCAATTACTTAACTGGATGCCAAATTTCACCGTTCTAAGTCATCTAAAACTAGGTTCAAATTAAGGTCTGCAGGTCAATCAACCTACTATTAAATTTAACGATTTTTAAATGTCATTATCTAAATAACCGTTTGAGCTGTGTTTATAAAATTTGATGCACGTGTATTGACGTGTATTGAGCTATGAAGGGGTAAAAAGTGGCTTCAAATGGTTCGTGTAAAATTACCCACAGAGCTGCTCGCTAGTTCTGTTTTACTGAACTTGGCTACGGACTACAACCAAACACCCCGCTTTTTCTTGTTTCGCTACTCAACACGCTAGTTGGTATTAATTGTATGTAAACAATAATGTTATTAAAATATTTGATAAGGAAATTAGATATAATAATAAAGTAAAAAAGGGTGCGAACCAAGTGTTTGTAGTACTAAGTAATAATAATAAAAATAAAAAAAAGAACTAAAAAATATATACCTGATTAATAACGGTCCTTTCAGCGTCACCCAACGGGAAGCTGTGTGCATTGGCGCGCAGTACTCGTGTAGCAGCTGTCACCAACGCGGCGGTGGAAGCGGACTCAGTTCCCTCTGAACACCCGAGCAGGGCTTTTACTTCATTTATACGTTTCTCACGAAGGCTTATCGCTGCTCGGAAGGATAGCTGAAATAAATATTTTTTTTAGTTATTTTAAAACAGTATTTATAAAATATCGTACTGTATATTTTTATAGGTGGAGTAATTTATCTTTATTTTTTTTTACGACAAAAGACAATAGTTACAAAAATAACTTTAAAATAGATAATGGTAATAAACATTTAAATAATAATAACTAGATTTGAACTAAAAATGAGCTAGGTCAAAACACATCTCCGGTCTGAAGTATAAATCATATTTACAAAATAGCAGAATAAAAAGACGATATACATTTAAATTTTACAGAGAAGGAACGAATCGTTGGAACGATCTAATTCGCTGAAGACTAAGTTGAAAAGATTTTTTTTTTATGGAAAAGACAAGGCAAACGAGCGTGCGGGTCACCTGATGGTAAGTTGGGCGCCGGAGTCCGACATTACCTGATGCGAAACGAAGTGGCATAAAGCCACTACTTAACGCCGGTTTTAAATGCCGGGGGTGGTATTGATCCGGTCGAGTCTGCCCACGCGTGTTGCCATTGCTGGCGACGTGACTCTACCACACGTACTTTAGTGGCCTCTTACTACACCACCAGTACCAGGATGATCCTATTCTAGGCCGGGACCACACGGCACAAATGTTCTTTTCATTTTGACAAAACAAAAGAGTGTACAGTCTGAATGTAGTTTGTTGTAATTTTACTATTATCATATCTTTATTGACACTTATTAATTCTTGTGTCAATCGTTAAGGCGACTGACACAAGAATTATCAAAATCGGTCAACCAGTTTGGTCCTTATGTCGTTACATACTAATAAATACATTATACTCTTTAGCGTGGAGCAGTAACTGTTGTACTTACAACAGCAACAGAAAATACAATCTTATATTTGAGATTGGGCGTGGGCTTGAGCGGCTCGAGCGCGGCGAGCGCGGGCAGCGTCTCTGTAGCGGCGCGCGCCCACACCGCCGCGTACTGCGACACCAGCTTGCTGCTGCAAAGTGTTGAGGGATGTAATACGCACACAGCAGGGTAGGCAGAGGGAATCTAGTGTTAAGACACTTCGTATCCCACTTTTCGCCGAGTTCTGGAGGCATTGTGTGTCGAATGGAGGAACTCAACGCCGCATAATAATAATATAATTTATAAAATACTTTGGGCCCTAAATGCGAACGAGTGTAAACCCGACAGGTTGTGGGTTCGATTCCCATTTGGGAAAATGAACTAATTAATATTTTCATTTCCTCGTTTTGATAACGAGGCTAAACGTTTCGTTCAGTTTCGCCACTCAATACGTAATGCCTCCAGAACTCGATATAAAATGGAGAACGGAAGCGTCTTAATGGGAAAGGAGTATCTTAACACTATGTTCCCAGGTTCCCTCTGACTGCACTGCTATGTTTCTACTACGTCTATGCCTTCATTGTCTGACACTTCCCAAACGACAATTATTTTGTCAATTGTAATATCTTTATTTAAAATTCACCCACCATCGGTTTCATTTAATAATATATTTATTTCCAATATACTTCTTAACATAGTGCCTTTTCGTTCTGTCCATCCTGAAAAATACAGGATACAGCGTTAAGCTGGAAAAAAAATGAAATCTCACGTATCAGCATCCTGATGTGAATCATCACTGTCCGAATGATATCCGTCGCTCGCCGAGTCGGTGGGGGAGCGCGGGGCCGGCTCTGTGGGTATTTGCATTTCATTCATCTGGGACAGCACCGCCGCGCAGCCGCGGGAGTAGCTCATGAGGACCCCGGCTACTGGCCTGGAAGAACATTTTTTTGTGTGTTGATATGTATTTTTAGTGTCTTTGTAGAATAAAGAGCTTGGGGCCTGTGCTCTCTTCTTTTGTAAACACTGAACTTATAACGGTGGTGGTGTGCTAGTAGTTTTTTTTATAACTTCATGCTGTATTCCGCATACAGCAGAAAAGATAGAGAGAACTTAGTTTTCAAGCACTGCGAAGTCCATTTTCCGCCCAATGCCGGAATTTAACGCCGAGCTTAGTCTTGTTACCAGAGCGAGAAAATGAAAATAAAGCATTCTCCTTAGTGGGAACGTACCCATAGTCGCGATCACAGTCAGACTCTTGTGTCACTGAAACACGACAGTATACGTGGGACACAGTGTGAAATTAAAAAAATCGTATTGACTATTATCAGAATCATTAATGTTATTAATCTTAATTCAAAATCAACAACTAATTCACAGAAAAAAAATCTAAAATTCTAGGAAAATCTAAAATATTCCAGATCATTCTAATTAATTTAAAACAAATGAAGCAGCGTAACAACAGTAATCAAGTCGAATACACATAAACAGTGCTAATTTGCTAGTGAAGTAACGGAACAATACGGTGATATAATCGTTCTCATAGTGGAGGAAAGTTTTACGTAATTTAGCGTAACTTAGACATCGCTTTAAGTCATTTATCATAACATTATACTACTAGAAAGCTCTGTTTTGTTATAAAATCGCAAGATATAGCGCGGTGTTGGGTTCCACCACTCAATATCTATCTCGTTATATATCTCGTTAGACGGTCACATCCTTATTATTGAAAATTTGGTCATTTTTTTTTAAATAGTATTCTGAATTTTTGAGGCCGTCGTGGCGCATCAGCACATATCGATTCGATTTCTACTTAATAAATATTGAGCTCTGGTAACAAAACAAAACGCGACGTTGTACGTTTGCCGTGTACGTCTGACTATTGTACTTGTTAAGTTAATTGGTGGTCACAGGTTCAAATGCAACTTTCTAGTATCAAGACCTCAACTTGAATCATAATTCTTTAATTTTATAATTACAAGTAAGAGTTATATACGTACAAGTAAACGAGGTAGCTCTGACCCCACGTACAGCGGACTACATAGAAACAATAACATGGAAATTCATGATTCGTGCGTGGTAACTAGCCTTTACTTAGGTTTTTTCGATAAATGGACTATTTTCCACAAAACTTAGAAACAAATTCAAGATAATCTTAGGAACTACTCTGAGAATACTTTAAATTTCCTGAGATGCTATCACTTGCGAGCTTACCCGAGACAAAATATTATTTGTGTTTTAATATTAAACATTCAATTGGTAAATGATTTAATTTTACTTTGAATTATTTTGATTTCTTTTATTTCATACTAATCTTATTTTTGTTTACATGATTTACGCACGTCAGCAGAATGAGTCACGGAAGAAAGGTTTTGTCAAGAATTCAATATCGATGATACTGGAGGGTCACGTAAATACTATGAGGACCTTCAGAGGGCACGTATGATAGGTTCATGACAGTAGACGAGGCTAAAAGAGGCATGCAAAAGCCGTGGCATTTGGCGCTCCGTTCTCTCTGACTCTTTTAATAAAATATATATCAAAATGGACAACATTAATAATAAATAAATACACTTTAAAAAAAATACAATAAAACAATGTAAAAGCATTCTGGTTTCAAGCACTGAATTACAACAAAAAATAATGTATAAAGTGAGTCAGTAAACAGATTCCATAAATAGCAAAGTGAGATTCAAAGAAAATCATTTTCTAGTGAAACTAATAAGACACGTATTTTTAACTAAGTGGGTTTTAATTTAGCAAACTGGTAATTTCTTAAGTTTCTAAAAGTCGTTGAAAAGTTGTTTTTTGTTTACAAGGATTTATTTATTAATTTTTAAAGCTTTACGCTGTATTCCGCATATAGCAGGGTGGGCAGAGCGAACCAACAATGTTGAGTGGCGGAACTCAACGCCACATTTTTTCATGCCCATCAGAGAAAAGAAAGAAAAATAAATCATGACGACGGTCGTATCGTAGTTCTTTCTCCACTTCACTCCACTCTCACACAACGCGAGTTGCGTTGCGAGGGTCACGGACTGTTTAAATACCAGGTTCCTCCTCCTGCATATTCCAGAAGGGTATGTGGCAGACAGCAGTGTGAAGATAAAAAATCTATTTAAATTTCTATTTCTATTTTACTATATAGACCTTTACGGTCGTTATAATATAAGGAATTTCACATTTCATATAACGCTATATAATAAAACACAGTTTTACACAGATTATTCAACACTACATGTGAAGTAAACAATAAGATTAGTTTTAGCGATGTTAAAGTTGAATGGAGTGAAATCTACAATGTAAGACTAACAATGGTTGCGATTTAGCGCTTTCTGCGAGTTACTTTTATGACTTTGCAACGGCGAGTAACTGTTAGTGGTGTTTTATTTACAAGCTCTCACCTGCGGCTTCGCCCGCGTGCTTTCATAGGAATTAATAGGAATTTCTATAACACGCGATACATTCAAAGTGTAACTAGGTACAGTTGATTACATTAGCGATTAACGTTATTAGTAATTCTGTCTATCTTATAGACTTAGAGTCTTCCTCGGTAAATGGACTATCCAGAAGAAATAATTAGGAAATTCGTTAAATTAAGTAGTTATAGAGGCCGTCGTGTGTCGGTGACAAAAGCGTATATACGAGGTGTTGAATTAAGTTCCCAGGTTCTCTCGCATAAAGCGGGGTAGGCAAAGAGAAATTAATGATATAAAACTCCGTTTCACACTATTCCCACAATTTTGAAACATATTTTCTTATTAAGCATTTCGTCTTGCCAGACTTTGTTATCATTCTTTAAACTAAACATCGAACCCACAACCATCGCGCACATCTTCAGACGTTATCTTACTACGCTACAATAATCCTACAAAATATTTTTATATATTTTTTTACATACAAAAATAACATATTCATATATATTAAGAAGTAACTAACGTGAGAACTTATTACGTAAGTTAGAAATTACTTATTGAAGCTAGTTGCTGTTTTATAACAGCGTGTAATATATGTATAATTGAGTGTGTATATTTAATTATAATCTTTTGGTAGCTTTTATAAGATCTGTTATCAAACATTATATAGACTCTAAGCGCGACAGTTGCGGGTTCGATTCCTACTTGGAGGAAAGAATTATGTTTGTTTCCTCGCCCTGATAACAATACAAAGCACGGCGTTGAATTCCGCCACGAGACATAAAAGTCGTAAATTTTGTGTGCAAGATACTGTACGAAGCTAAAATAATATATAGCCATTCAAATTTTGTGGCGCAACGGCACTAGCGAGTGACTGTAACGCGACGGTTGTGGGTTCGATTCACACTCGGGGGATCAATTATTATTTATTAATATTTTCACTACTGCGCTCTGGTATCAAGGCAAAAAACGCGGCATTTAGTTCCACCACCCAACACGCAATCGCTCGAAAATACGGCGAAAAATGGGCAACGAGGTGTCTCAATACTAGGTTCCCTCTGCTCTTGTGTCGCAGCGTCTAACTCTAAAATTGATAGATGTAGTTCTATTCCCTTTTTAAATTATTTTTATTTCTTTCCTCTGGTGATTATGTTCGGCGTTAAGTTACCCCCTCAACAGGTATTCAAGTCGCGAACTGAATGTTTTAAGATTAGAGTCTGTAAAGCATAAAGCTGACGCAAGCATGACGAGTTCTGAGTAAAATTAATATAATTACGAGTACATATTATGCCTAAGCTTCAGAAAAAAATTAATAACCACAGCCATAAAAAATATAAGAAAACATGATTTCCTCTTCCTCAATAAGCAGATTATATCGCGTACATCCTGTGAGTAAGTGTATGTACTCGTAACTATTTCATAATGTATAATCATTTTAGTCTTTAGTCCTCTTTTGAATTTGTCTTTTTTTATTATGATTTTAATTGTTTTAATAAAAACTGAACAAGTGCGAGTTGGGCTCACCCACCGAGGGTTCCGTGTAAAAATTGGCGGTCTCGAGCTTTAAAATTCAAGCCTAGCTTAGCCAGAGCCCTTTCATCTGATACCTCACTTGAACTGCTAACTTTTAAGGCTATTATTTTTTTAGGATTTAACCACAAATGTATGGATTTTTTCTGAACTAGTACTACTTGTAGATGCTAGCTGCCAATTTTCTTAATTCTAGTTCAACCGGAAGTACCCTATGAATTTTGAGACCCTACATAGTGTCGAAATATGCGTTTTTGTGATATAAACGGCCAATCACTCGATATCTCCAAGCGATCCTGACATAAAGACTCTTGACAGACAGAGAGGCGGACGGACAACAAACAGTTTATATTTTCATTGCTTCGCGGCGTTGAGTTCCGTCACTCATCATGCAATGTCTTCAGAATTCGGCAGAAAGTGGGGAGCGGATAGTGTTAGCATCAGGTTCCCTCTGCCTACCATGTTGTGTATGGGATAAAGCGTAATATCAGCTTATGATTTGATTTTATAATTTAATAGTTGCTGTGTGTACCAGAACGGGTAAAAATAATAGAAAAATTTCATTTCTCCGAGGGGATTTAAATTCACTATTAGTAGGAATCTGTCTCACTGAACCACACCAGCCTTGACGGCTTTAATTTAATAGTTTTATTTAGCCCTACAGTATAATTTACTGTATTATACGTATTTACTTAATTACCTTTGCTAAGTTATTCGTGTAAAAAATTGCGCCGAACATAAAAGGAAGCTGTAATTATCAATTTATAATTTCTTACCTCGTATCACTTAAGTCCAATGTCGGGTCACTCCTCTTTATCTGTCCAACGCAGGCAAGAACAGCTTTGTCACTCTCCACTCTAGCTGACAGCGACGACATTAGTGTCGGCAACTGCCTTAGAGCTGGTTTATCGATGATTGTAAGTAAGGACTTGTTATCGATAAGTCTCCGCTCTACGTCAGCGTGAGAGAGAGCTAGCAGACGCTGGTGGGACGAGGACGCTGGGTCTTGGTTCACTGTCACCGATGACTGGGGAAAGATAAAAATATGGACGTCATATATAAAATTATAAACATTCTACCCATCCTTCTTATTTATATGAATAATCACGCTATATGATGTGAATGGCAGGATAGACAGTAGCGACGTATCTTAACGCCGTGCTTTGTTGCACCTCGTCGTTGTGCTTGTAAAGAAAATACTATTACACGATTAGATTACATAATTACACACTATTAATTTGAAATAAATAAACGTAACGCTTGGAGGAAATGTTTGTTTTTTAGAATGGAGTGTTAAACGCTACAGTCTCTCCATATCTCTTCACTTCGTCCACTATCTTTAACACGAATGGTCTTGATTCTCAGAGCCCAACAACCAAGTTCTCCCTCTGCCTTACCACTGACTCTTTTATAATAAATGTTTGCAATTAAAATTATTTCATTAGTTAAATAATAATGGCGTTATATTACTAGCCTTGAATATGAGTTCGTAAATTAAAAACAGAATGTTTTATCACTGATTTGTTTCTACCATCCTTAATATGATATTTTTTAGCTTCACACTGTATTTTGCATTAAGCTTAAGATACTGAGCGACACTCATCGTGCCGCTAGTAAAAATAAAGATAAATAAGCCTACCAGCTCCTCCAGCTTGTGCAAGGCTTGCTTGTACACCTCAACGTGTCGCTGCAGCTCGTTCTTCAACGCCACGTGGAGTGATATTAAAGAGCCTGAAGCATCCGCTGTTAGTCCATGGGTTCCTAGACCTGGTGATGGAGGAATTAGATTTTTAGTTAATTAGTTTCCGTGACGTAAACTTTTAATATCACTATGCCATAGGTATGTACCTACTTTACAAAAACGTTTAATGTTATGTAATGCCGCGCCGTAATTAACAGCACATAGCAGTTCTGGTTTCGAATACCGCTACTAAAAATACAAGTTACCGTCCTATATGCGTGGTAAACGAAGTGCCTTAACACTAGGTTCCCTCTGCATACCCATCTCTATACGGAATTCACTGTGAACCTAATTCTAAGTTAAAAAATCCATTTATGTCCAATCAATCATTGACAAGAACTAACCCATTGCGTTGTTCTGTGGTTTTTACGAAATACCATAACTAAAGTAAAGATTGCTATCAAAGGATATCAGGCTATTATAACTTATCTCAACTTTTGTTTATTTTCCGCAGGAAATTATACATTAGCTGTACTTCCACATTCGCATCGGCCATACTTAAGCATCATGGACGTATTTTTTCGACCTTCTACTCTATATCTATATTAGTGGCTGCCCGCAACTTTATTTTTGTAAACCCTTAAACATAAAGCCCCGTTTTGCCCACTCTTATACGAATTTATGAAATCATCTCTTGGTGCTCCCTTCTACTCCCCAAGGAACCGACGTGCCAAATTTGAAGTGACTAAGTTCAATAATTTCTTGTATGCATTGTCTGTCAACCGCTCAGTAACGAAAGAGTTGTTTAAATTACATAGATAAAACTTTTTTTTAGCTTCACGTACTCTATTGGTATTCTGCACATAGCAGGATACGCAGAGAGAACCTGGGAACCTAGTGTTAAG
>JAATLQ010029497.1:52859-65528 GCA_013421005.1 Heliconius erato x Heliconius himera | reverse complement strand
CTCTTATACGAATTTATGAAATCATCTCTTGGTGCTCCCTTCTACTCCCCAAGGAACCGACGTGCCAAATTTGAAGTGACTAAGTTCAATAATTTCTTGTATGCATTGTCTGTCAACCGCTCAGTAACGAAAGAGTTGTTTAAATTACATAGATAAAACTTTTTTTTAGCTTCACGTACTCTATTGGTATTCTGCACATAGCAGGATACGCAGAGAGAACCTGGGAACCTAGTGTTAAGACAGTCCGCCAATTATGAAACATTGCATGTTGATCAAAACCATAATTTGAAACTGAAAATCTCGTCATACTTTAAAAAGTTATTGTATCGCGAACTCAGAATAAGAAGAAATAACAAAAAAAAATGTTTACGCTTTAAGTATTTCTATGATAAATCATAATTTGGTTGAGACCAACGTGGCGCAGTAGAATGGCGTTTGACTGCAAGCGCGGTGGTTGCGGGTTCGATTTTCGTAAGTGATAATTAATTATTCTCACTATGTATCTATTTATGTCTTCAATTTAGACCGAAAGCGGGGGTGACTCAACTCTAGGTCGTCTCTGCTTCAAATAGGATACAATGTGTAAATAATAATAATTAATATAGTAATTGTATGTGTATGTAAAGGAATATTCAATACGACACACTATTTTTAATTTTTTAAGACGAAATTTCAGAACGACCTTGGTCGTCGTAAAATTTCAAACTTATAAGTTGATTGTAAAATATTTTTTTACTTGCTGTATAAACATTTTATGTTTATGTTTATTTTATATATAACGTTTTTAGTAAGCATTATAGTTGTTAACAAATGTATTGACGAAATTTACAGTTTTATAATTCACTTTAAACGTAAAAACGTGCATTTTATTAATCACTTTTTTATATACCTATATATAATATACTTGCAAAACAATATATATATATACCTACATTAAATCTGTAATTTTATTATGAATCGCCTCGAAATAAAACCAATCGCTATGACACTCCGTCCACTTTTCGCCTATTTTTAAGTTATGCGATGAGTAGCGGAACTCAACGCCGCGCTACCAGAGCGAAGAAATGAAAATATTAATTATTATTTCAATCCTACGAAATTACATATTCCTACACTAACATTCATTATTACTTTCCATCTATTGGTAGGCATTGTGGTCGTCGTGATTTGACAAGAGAAATTAAAACAATTCACTCCCTCAATTGACAATTTCGTCTTACCTGGCGAGACAAAGAGCGGCGTTGAGTTCTACCTTAACCGAATATCCCGAATTTGTGTGGAAATCGAAAAGCAAAGGATTTAAAATGCTTATATTTGGACACATCTCAATTACGCCACAACGACTCACGACTTTAAGCAACTTCATTTATTGTCTTACGATGTGTAATATGATCATCTTTAATTATTAATTTCATTTTATTATGACAATAACCATCTCGTAGCATTTTTATTTTTTATTTAGATGCTCAATGACAATTTCGACATATTATATTATTACCCGTATACCGTTTCGTACACAATGTGATGCAAAGGCCTAATTATTTGAACACTGCAGCTCCAAGGTCCACGCTCTATACATATTGACCAATTGTACAGTATCGCTTGAAATATTTTAAAAACGCTAATTGCAATTCCTAGGAACAACCCACGCGAGCCATCTTGTTGTGTCTATCAGTATGTTGAAATAACACCTACATATGTTGTTTTATGTTTTAAAAGACAGTTATTTTTTATGTATGTTGAATTATATTTTTGAAAGCAATTTTTATTGATAGTAACTATCTATCTATATATTTTCATATAAATTGATTATCTATAGTCTATAATCTATATCTATAGTAATATTATAAAGCTGTGGAATTTGTTTGGTTGCAAGCGCTAATTAAAGGAACTTCCTCATGGTTTGAATTGAAGAATTCTTGTTGTGTTCTTGTTGTGTAATAGTTCATTTATCGAAGAAGAATATATCTTATCGCGCGGTCGAAGTTGCAAGTAAAAGCTAGTCTAATATAAGCCGCACCCCGAGACGTCATTTAGCGTGATATCAATGTTCTAACGGATAGAAAATAAACAAAGACGCATTGGAATTTAAAAATAAAAGAAAAACTTAATAGTATTTAAAACTTTAGTCCTTAAAACTTAATATAATGCTTATACATAGTAGTGTATATATTTATATAGAATTTTAGTATGTTTATGGTACAAATAAAATTATTAATTCTAAAATAAGAATAAATAAGAAAAAAGGCAGAAATAAGGGAATAATAAAAATATTGCTTTTAATATTTTAAATATTATTTTAAAAAATTAAAACCTATTCAAAATAACAAGCCTTACCTTGAACAGCACCATCAAGCTGCCTCCGTCTATTATCAACAGTATCTCTAGCATCAGGACTGTAATGGACCAGGGCATTAGCCAGCCGAGCTGTCCTGGCCCTCAGACCTGATCCCTGGTCTCCACCCAGAAGACCGACGAGTCTCCACGCCACTGTCTCGCATTGTAACTCAGGACGGGGCGTTATTTCTAATGATATTAGCCTGTGAAAAATATGCTATTGTTAATATTTATATATGTATAACTTTCTTTATGTTATGTAATACTGAGACCATCGTAGTGCGGTGGAGCAGCGTCTTACTATGAACATCATGATTGTGGGTTCGATGCCCATGAGGAAAACTGAATATTTTTTCTTAGTTTCATGCACATTGGAGGGTCAGCACGAGAATTTATTGATAAGACATTCCGTACTCATTAAAATAAAATATATTTTTTAATTATTGGTTCAGAATTAACAATGTACAAATAAAAACATACTGTGACTTATAATATATTTAATAAAACAAATAATAATATATTTTTACAAAACAATATTTGCTTTAACTTCATTTATCTCTTTAATTGGTTGTTGTAAGCTATAGAGGGAATGGTGGTCATTAATTAAAGTTTCCGCTCATTATAAAACATAAGCAAGTCCAACACGATGTCTAACTAGATTGAGCAAATAAAAAAATTATAATAAAGACATTCCTCAACGTGGGAATCGAACCTATTACTCATATACGTGCTACATTAATGTCTAGTTAAAGAAAACAAAACCGATCAACACCGAGTCGAATTTGCCTATATTTTTTTGTTACCCACATTTCATGTAGAATAAACAATTATATCTCTATCGATCTCTAGCCCCATATACGAGTATAAAGTTCTTAATACATACTGCAAAAACAATGTATGAAAAGAATGTTTCAATTCTTCTGCGCTATGACAATAGAGAAGTTTCATAATAATATAGTTGAATGAGTGTGAGAGTTGTTGTGGGAGGCCAGTTTGAATTAATGGTAATTATAACTGTGCCGTAGTTTCGACATCTCACCATCACCAATTGTGATTCGAACCTACATCCACTGCTGAATGCCGTATATAGATTCGGGGATCTGTTCTAATAAAATACTAGTTTATACCTTACTTTTATCACAACTTTATCAGTAAAGTATATTCCAACTGACCGCAAAGATTTTAGATGAGATTAATTTTGTGTACCTTGCCTTGAGGTCGTCGGGGTGCAGAGACATTCTAGTTTACAAAGCACGGCGTTGAGCTACGCTACTCCTACGCAATGTCTCAAAAAATAAAAAGTAGAAAGATTGGGGAACGGAGTGTTTTAACTAGGTGTAGTGTTGATGGAGATGAATAAAAAAGTCTACTCACGGTTTACACTGAGGATATTCAACACCACTTTAGAGTACATATAGTTTGAACACAAATAGTAAATCACGACACAGTTTATACAAAAGTCAACCACACACATATATATAAAACAGAACACGATAAATACTGATTTGGAAGAAAATAATAAAGAAAACAATGGAGCGTATATAAAGCGCATCGAGTGGCAAGCATCGACTGTTATATATAAAATATGGCGTCCACAAGAGGGTAGGCGTAAATGTTAGAACACCTTAACGGCTCGGTTGACGGCAGCGGGCGCTTTCATAAAAAATAAACTAAATACTTACTATAGAATTCATCAAGTAAATTAAATGTATGTTTGTATATAAGTGATAAATACACATATTAAATATATAAATAACACATATTAAATAAACTATAAATGTAAATAATAGTTTCCTACATATGTTCCCTCTGCCTACTCTGACTTGCAGAAAAAAGCGTGATGCTGCTTCCTTGTATACCTTCAAAATTTATATTTTGTGTATTTTTCATTAAATATCTGTTAATTATTACTGTTAAACTCGAATTATCAAAATCTTTTAAAATTCTAGTTATCACAGCAAGTGTGATGAAAGGAAGGCTTAGCTTTTCGGTAAAATGAGACTGGAAATACATTAATGTATAGGTACTATCTATACATTTAGTACACTATAAAACTGAAGAGTTAGTGGTCGAACGCGCTAATCCCAGGAAGACTTCCCTTCTCTTCTTCTTCACCCTCTTTCCGACGAATTCTGAAGGTATTGCCTGTTAAGTGGCGATACTCCGCGCCGCAGTTGCTTCGTCTCCGGAGCAAAAAAATGAAAATATTATTCATATCCTCGAATGGGACTCATTTACAGTCACATTGTTGTGCCCCTGCGCCACCGCTAGAAGTACTTGTCGGAAATAGAAAATATTTTTTATAAAGGGAGAATACTTATAAGATAAGCACATTTTGTTATTCATTACTTGCCATTTTTTACGATTTCAAGAAAAATATAATATCTATAATTTAATTATTATTGAATAATTAATTATGATACAAACAGACCCAAAACATATCTATAATTTATATGTTCTCAATGTAAGTTGGTCATTCTGCCCAAATACTTTCCGATGGAAACAAGTTCTGGCAGACAGCCCGGTACCGGTGCCTGTCCGTGGTCACTTTCACCGGGCGAGCCCTTGAGATCCACTCATTAGCCATTACTCATGTTCATATTTATCTTATCGAGTATTAAGTAATGATTTTAGTGACGTGAGATCAAATGCAAGGGCAAAAGATGTGGTGCTAAAGATTTTGGTCAATTTCTGATAAACTTTATTATTCTTTTAGCTCTCCGTCATATAGCAAAGTAGGCACTGGGATCCTGGAAACGTAGTATTAAGGCACTCCATTCCATATTTTCCGTCGATTTCTCAAGGTACTGCGTGTTGAGAGGCGGAACTCAACGCCGCGCATTGTCATGCTACCACAGCGAGAATATGAAAATAAATCATCGATCGTCCAATGATGTCACGGTAAAGTGACCTACAATATTTTTAAGCGAAGATAGATGACTGAGTTTATGTAATGTTATGTTATACAATATTGCATCGCGTGTTCGTGGTGAGATCAAGAGATCAAAGATCAGCTGTACCTGTCAGCATCTTGTAACCGCGAAAGAAAATTTGATTTTGATGAACAATTTAATTAATTGTATGAACAATTTTATAAATAGTGTTATTTTATTTTATCGTGAAAATTATTAATATATCTTTTCCCTTGTATAGTGTATGCAGTGAAATGTAACACAAGGGGATAGCAGAGGGTGTTCCCTCACAGTGTCAAAGCAATCCATTCCCCACATCCTATTTTTCGATGCATTGCGTGTTAAGTGATGGACCTCCTTGGTCTTATTACCTCACCAGAAACCAAAATAATAAATTTCGCCGACCGCAATGCAACCCGTATACGGTTAGAAACAGTTGGACTGCGCCGATAAAGATATGATGTTAAATATTTTATAATTTAAATAAATAAATGTATGTAAGCGGGGAACGGAATGTCTTAACACTCGGTTCCCTGATTCCCTCTCCCCAGCCTGCTAAATGTGAAATACAGCGTGAACCTTAAAAGAATACACTTTTGTATTTTTTAAGATCTTACCTTCCGGTAAAGCTAGTCCAAATGACACATTACTCCGTTTTATACTTTAAACTTCATTTATTTATAATTTTGATCAATTTCAGACGTATATTGTAAAGTTATATAAATATAATTTTGTCGAACGAAGAACCAGGTGAATAACTAGTTCTTGAATATAACGACAGTGCAATGACTCACGAATTTAAAGTAACTTTCGATAACAGGTTGTAAAGTAATTATCCTCACTTTTTATATCCGAAAAAGTGATCCTTTCACGCTGTTATTACGTCGTATATTATTTTTATTATATCAATATTTATAAATTATTTTCTTATTTTAGATCTTAGTTAATTATGATTATTTAAACTGTTACTTTTCCCTGAATCCTAAATGTAGCAGGGCATTCAGAGGAATCGTAGTGTTACAACACTCCATTAGGTGGTTTAAGCATCACTGTATCAAAGCGAGAAAATAAAAATAATTAATTCCACCAAGTGAAATCGTACTCACAACCGTCCCGTTTTCACTCGCTTGCTGTGCCACTGCGCCACGGAGGCCTCAATTATCATACTTAATTACAATATTTTATGTTAATATATGCATATAACATTATAATGAAGAAGCTCTGCATGTCTTGAGGTCAATTCTGACTAATTTTATTTATTTAACCAACATAAATTCCCATTTTTTCCATTTTGATAGCAATTTAATCTAGAGATTGAACTTAATCTTTAGAAATCCTTCTAGAGATGAAGTGAATGTGGAGAAAAACTTACATTTTATACAATGTAAGTTGTGTGTGTGTAAGTGTTGTGTAGTTTCGTCTCTGCATGGTCTGTCAGTCAATGGAAGGGTAGAAGTAGAAAGTATACCACAAAGACAGTGATTAAATAATAATTTCTTTGATTTTGACATCTCATATAGTCAAAGTCAAAGTCAAATAATTTTTTTAAAGTGTTATTCCACACTTAGGAACGAAAATTACTAATTAAGAAACCGTATTAAAATTTGAACGTAGCGGAATTTGGAAAAAATTTTTGGTTTTCTTAATAAGTATTTTTTTTCCAAGTGTAGAACTTTAAAACAAGTTAAAAATATTTAAAAAATATTATTCTCTCTTGCCAAACAATAATTCTGAGTAAATCTTTGGGTATCGAAAGTTTGTAAATATCTTCCTACAGAGATGCTAACAACATAAATAAGTAATAAGTATAAGAATTTCGACGTAGCTCGATGAGAACGTATGGCTTAGTTGGTCAGAGCGCTTAGACGGTTTCCAAAGAGGCACGGGTTCATATTCCCGTTTTTATACGTTTTCTTAATATGTATATCTCATTATTAATTAATAAAAACCACATTAAAATCTGTTCAGTACTTTGAAAGACCTTAACGTACACAGGTGGAATGCGACTTTGTTTTATAATATGTAATTAATAAAATTCAGGTCATTCTAGTTTTCTTAAATATTATTTCCAAATTAATAATGACCAAAAAGAAGCAAAGTCACATTACATACAAATTATGATTATTGATTTATGGTCATATATTTCATAAATCGAGAAAGTCGCGGCGACCGGTCGGGGGCACTTTCGACATCCTATCAATGATACTAGCATTGTAAGACAATTCATTTAAAATCAACTATATTTCATTTGGATTAGAGTTTGGTTTCCTTAAATTATCTTTTATACTTATACTTTAATAAGGTTTATTATTGCATATGCTTCTATGTGCTCTCAGGTGAATGTAATTTGATTCTTTTTAGGTTTCCTAGATTAACTTCCTAGTTAACTAATATAAATCATATACATTGTTACTTTTTGAGGTCTATTTGACCTACTTTATTAGTGAGTGTGTTGTGGTTGACTAAAGAGTGACATGCAATGTAGTGTTCTATCAAAGACCCAAAGAAAGATTTACCCAAAATCATGCAGCTGAGAGTAAAAGAAATGTTTTTTTGTTCACTAGACAATTCGTTTATTTATTTTGCAAAGATAAGAATAGAATAAATACAATAGACCCAAGTCACTCTCGACTTTCCGTTGTTTTAGAAACACCGTGTACTTGCGCGCCGGTACCCAAACTCTTTGTTCACTTTGATAACTCAAACTGGATAATTAAAATATATTTATTTATTTTTCACTTTTTTGGAGCTTCCAATTTTTTCCCGCTTACACGAACGCCTCTGCCTACCCTACGGTAGACAGAGGCGTTCGTGCTAAGAGCCTAAGACACTCCATTCCCCACGCACCGCAAAGTTACAAGACATTGCGTGTTGAATGGCGGAACTCAATGCAGCTATTTGTCTTGCTACGGATGCGAATAAACAAATAATATTGATGGGACCCACAATCGCCTTTACAGTCAGACGCTATGCCGCTGCGCCGTTTCATTCTCGTTCACTTACAAGTTCCCTCGGTACCTACCATTTATATGATTACGTTTCTTATTTTTATCTTGATATAAAAATCTCTTCGATTAACATTTAAAACTTCGATATAGTAGAATCAATAACAATAAAGCAAAATTCAATAGAATATCAATGAAAAAGTTAACTGTACGCTACTATATGCTCTCATTACCATCTCGTATAAAGCAACGAGGTAAGTAAGAACGTGTGAAGGCGGCTCCAACAGCAAAAACATAATTTATCACGACAGTGAAAATCCAGTTAGAACTTACGAGGTTAATGACGGCAAAGTGGCCTGCGAGGAACACTGTCTTACACCTTCATTTCATGCTTGTCCCTCTAAATTACTTATAAATCTGATTACGATCCGATTACGATGGAAAAACGCTATGTTGGTGTACTTAATGTGTACACTTTGTTAGTTATGGTCTTGATTCTCATTTATTTCGTCTATAGGCTCGTACTTTGAAAGGAAAAATCGGGTTGTTAGTCTGTCAGTCTGGCAAGAGTGATTATTTCGAGATCACGTGGAGGAAATTTATATTAAACTAGAGAGCGCGCGCGGCTTCGCCCGCTTATTAGGAGTGAATTTTAAAAAAAACCACGAACACATGTTCAATAAAATATTTTTAACAGTCTGAATTTAAATTTTTATAAAAATCGGTGGCAATTTAAAGATTTTTCCATATAAACTTTCAACCCCTTATTTGAACCCTTAGGAGGTGAATTCTTAAAAACCATGAAACACGTGTTCAATGAAATATTTTTAAGGGTCTGAATTTCAAATTTTATAAAAATCGGTACCGATTAAAATTTTTTTCCATACAAACTTTCAACCCCTATTTCATCCCTTTAGGGTTAAAATTTTTCAAATTCCCTTCTTAGTGGATGTCCAGAATATGAAAATAAACATCTGCCCAAATTTCACGTTTCTACCATCAGCGGTTACGGCTCTGCGTGCGTCTTACCTCAGTCAGTCAGCACAAGTCCTTTTATACATATAGATAGATATCAGGTGTACTATTTTGCTGCAATTTATATAAAAATTGCCACCTAATTAAAACCTATAGGATACTTCCCATGGACAAACATATATTCTTATTAAAACTTACCTATTCAAAAGAGTTTCAATAAGATGAGCGGAATGAGGTAAGGCTTCTACCAGCAAGTCTACTGGTAATTCAGTGGCCACTGTCTGTAGTACGCCAGGGCCGAGGCGCGCCAAGATGGCCGCGGCTTCCCTAAACTGACGACCCTCAGCCAAAAGCAGCACGCGACGCAAAGCTAGGCGAGGAGAAGTATATGTGTTCTTCTCTCTCTCCCTCTCACGTCGAATTCGCTCGCGACTCTCGTTCATTTTCGAGTTCCCTTGGTAGGGCTAGCCCATTATTTTGATGATTGGTGGATAAATCTGAAATAGAATAATCATTGCTCAAAATCAAAATATCTTTATTCAATTACAAGTACTTTTGAATGGTCTAGTTACGTAGATATGTCAGTGACATCACACCTACAAGTTGCTACTACGGGGTCGGAAAACAGTTCTGCTGAGAAAAGCTAGCAAAAAAATCAACAGTTGCTGTTTTAAAATATAATTAACAATAAATTTTATTATAATATTAATGGTGAACAATTTTTATGTTAATACTTTGGACGGACTTAATTTGAAAAAAACATAATTGAATATGTATACGATATTATGAATTAATAATTTAATCTAAATTATACATATACATGAAAATAAACATACAACAAAAACTATTAGAATGTTTTCTAAATATATTAATTAAATATTTATATCTGTATAGTAAAGTATGGTATTTACCAACAGCTTAACAAACGTATACCAGAAGCTAGTAGCTAAACTAATATTTAAATAGTTTATTCCTATACCTCTTTCATAAAATAAATTACGTCTTTATTTCTTATTTATAAAATATACAACTAATTAAAAGCTTTGGTCACTAGGTTAAAGACTGTCCCGCTTAAATATTATATCCACAGATACATTTAAAGTGACATATGGACACTATAAAGTCGCTTTAAATAGTCATTTAAAGTAAAATTACTTAAAATATTATTTAAATGGTATTTTTACAAAGAGCGGGTTAAATCTAGGTAGTGACTGACAGACAACGCACTGACGGAGACTAAGAAAAATTAAGACAGGATTCTCTAAATTCCTACGGCTATGGGACGTTCTGTAGTCCACACAAACAAAGTTATGGGCTGCAATTAGTTTTTATATGATTGTACATAAAAACTACTTTTCTAAGCCTAGCATTACTTTTAATATTTTAACTAATAAAGAGACTTATTTTTTATATTTCAAGGTTTACTCCATATAACGAAGTACCTAAACTGAGGAAGTCTCGTGGAAAAAACTACATTCTCGTGGCTGATTGCTGCGCTTTCTGAATGTACGATAGGTACACTATAAACAATCTTACGTATCTCTAGAATATTACCTACCAACAAAAAATTCCCCTTAATTATATATATAAGCCGCACTTATTACGTTCAGCCGTAAACGCACCACTTTTTATCCGAAAACACAAGGGTAATGAGATCAACCGTGATAGACTCGTCATATTTCTCACATAGTGACAGTTAACGTTCCCATGCCTCACATTAGAGGTGACTTAACGGGAACTGGTGATTGTTCACTATTCATTTTTTACCATCTTTTTATCTTCTATTTCATCGCTCTATACAAATAATGCTTAAAAAGCCGCGTTTCGAGCCTTTTGTGTTCTAAGTTGTTGCTTTAATAAAAATGTATGGATGTTTTCTCAAAACTGTAAATCTAAGATTGTTTGTTGTTGATTGCTAACGTTTGTGGGTTATGGTTAGAATTATAATTTGCTTAGAACGTATTTCTTTTTTTAAATTTAGTGTTATAATAATATATATTTTTAAGAGCTTCACCCTATATCCCGCTTATAGCAAGATAGACAAGCAGAACTTAGAAACTCCGTTACCGATGCACTAGACAAGTTCGGGGTTTTTGCGTGTTAAGAGCTAGTTATTTTTTTAGCAGAGGGAACCTCGGAACCTGCTGTTAAGATACTCCGTTCCCATTAAAACACTTCCTTTGCGTGGGGAACAACAAGTGGGAACACTTTCCACCGAATTCTCCGAGGCATTGCGTGTTGAGTGACAGAACTTACCGCGCTTAGTCTATCAGAGCAGTATGGTAAAATAATTCAAATAATAGATATAATCATTGCCCGAGTGGGAACCGAACACACCCATCGAATTTACTGCGCCACGACAGACTCAGAACTGTTTTTTCTATAGTTATCATATGTGGTTGTAAAAAAAAGATCATAAAGCAAAATACAGTCTAATATTATAAAGCTGGAGAGTTTATTTGCACGCGCAAATCTCAGATACTACTGATTCTAATTGAAAACATATTTTTGTTTTAAATTGTTCATTTTCGAAGAAGGCAACATCCGGACTTAGATTTATTATACACTCCTCTTAGGCATGTATTTATAAACCATTATCAAGTGTAAGATCGATCTTGAGATGCCGTTTTCTTTCATAAATTATATGTTTATAATTTCTTAATTTCCATTTAAACACGCGGACGAAGCCACAAGTGAAAGCTAGTAATTATATAAGCGTACTTGACTTAGAAAATATCCATTATTATTAATAGTCTTGTCAACACTTCGTTATTCCCGCGGGATAGAAAGGAAGTTATATGTCAAAGTTGTATCATTATATAAATAATTAATTAGTTATGGGAATAACTACTTACATTTATATACTTCCGGCTGCACATGGCCACCTTTTATATGATATCTCGAACTCTACATTTAAATTAAATGTATATCGTGATGCATATAATATTAAATTATAATAGAAAAAAAATCGATTCGACCCAGTAGTTCCTGAGATCAGGACGTTCCACCAAACAAATTCTTTAACTTTATAATATTAGTATGGAAGTATAGATATTGTGTTTGATCATAGTGCCGTTGTGTATAATAACTATCATTTGACCTTAAAAGTTTTGCTAACGAGTAACGGACGTTACCGGACGGTTATTGTAAAAATAATGATCCAGCAAAAAGATCTATAATGATATATAATTATCTATTAACGCTTGGAAAAAGAAAAAAGAAATTTAACAGTAAAATTATAGAGTATCGGCAAAAATTTGTAAAACTTTTGAAAGTGTTGACAAATTCGGTGTACCGGAATTTGGTTCTCTTTTAAAGTAAAAGTGGTAATCTCTTCATATAATGTATGTAGACATCATTATCTTCATAATAATCGTGTGTTTTTTTGTTATTTTCACGTTGTATCCCGCACATAACTTCTTTCGCATTTTCCATCATATTTTCCTGACATTGTGTGTTGAGTGACGGAACTCAACGCCGCGCTTTGTCTTCTTACTTAA
>JAATLQ010029497.1:0-37245 GCA_013421005.1 Heliconius erato x Heliconius himera | reverse complement strand
GAATTAATGTCTATTGAATGTGATGCAGGATAGCTGCCAGTTAATGTAATAAAATTATATATTATACCATTGACTTTGAAAAGAGCAACTGTTGAGTTTCTTGCCGGCTCTTCTCAGCAGAACTGCCTTCCGAACCGGTGGTAGCTTTTTATTTTTTGTTATATGTTCATTCGACGATTCAAAAGTGCTTATAAAAGTTTATTTGAATAAAGAATATTTTGAATTTGAATTTGAATTTGTTTAAAATAAAAAAATAACTTAGCTGTAGCAGTACTGTAACTAATCACGAAACCCAAATTTCAGTATGTTCCTATTCCCAATTTCTCTTCAAATCATAAAGGTTGACAGCAAGGCCTTGCCAAACCCTATTTTTTTGACACTTCAGCAGTCATTGTTTTTCATAACATATATAAATACAAACAAAAACATAAAAGTGAAATGAGTGTTATTTTCTATTTTATCAACAAAAGAATGAATGTCGTGTGTGGGGATAAAGTTGGGGACAAAATTCAAGCTCTAAAGGAAACAGCGTGCAGCGAAGAAAAAAATAATATTAATTTATTTAATATATAACTAGCTAACAAGCTTAAAGCAAATAACTTCCCCATTTGAATTTCGCATCAGCAAAAGGATTACCACTTTTCTACGTTACAAGCACTCTAACATTGCGCAACGAGAATTGAAAAAGATTTACAAGAACTCGTGTGTCCCGGACGCGCTTTCTATTGGTATAACTCTTCATTAAACGACGACGTTACGACATATTGTTTATTTGAAATTATTTCGCTATTGCATATCATATTTTTATAAGTAGAGGAAACAGTGATAACACACTCACTCACACACCGCCCAAATTTTGAGATATTGCGTGTTAAGTGGCGGAATTTAACGCTGTCTGTGGTCCTAGGTGGTCTCTGCCTACCCTGCTGTGTGGGATACAGCCTGAAGATAAAAAAATCTAAAATATACGCCATTAATTCGGTTAAAGAGATAAATTTAAAACTAACAGATGGTCATTTGGTTATGGTTAATAACCATATATTATGTAAGTAATCAATTTATACGTTCCCACACCTTGCTAGCTCTCGTCTCTCGGGGGACGCCGTCACGACGCGACCTTTACTTTCTCCATCCGCTGCACTATAATTATGTATTTTTGAAGTGTTATAATAATTATTATTTGTTATTGTTTTTAAGACCTCCGTGACGAAGCGGCACAACGTCTGTAAACGTGCCTGTTGTGGGTTCGATTCTCAGTTGGAACTATGCATTATTTTTATTTTCTCGCTCTGCTATCAAGAGAAAACTCATCGTTTAATTCCACCATTCAACATTCTCGAAAATTATGTCCGTGTATCGGAGGGACTGTCTTTAGATAAGATTTTTTCTGCCTACCTTACTATATCCCTAGTTATGTCGAATCGAACCCACGACCCCGTTTACAATCAGACGCGGTACCGTTGCGCCATGATAGCCTAGTATATATTATAATTATAAAAATTGTTAATATTGACATTGATTCGGCGGCATCTATATAGATTAGATATGTATCTTAATAGGAATTTTATGAAAATTGAGGTGATTAAATCATAAAATCTTTTTCTAAAATTAGATTAAAATTAGTATCCGTTTCGAAAAAAAATATTGACAAATTAATAGATTAAAACTTTCTAATTTAAAGCAATCAACGTATCTAATATTATTTTGTAATATTACTTATACATTAAAATTGGTAGGCAGAGGGAACTCAACGCCGTGTGTTGTCTTGTTACCAGAGGGTGGAAATGAACCGATAAAAGTCGTGCTTACATTCAATCGCTGTGCTGCTGCGCCACAATCACCATCATATATTTATACCCCGGTCTTTATATTGTACCCAGAGAGAGCCTGGTGTTGAGATACTTCTACATCCACCTGCCCAATAAAAAGACATTTTAAGAAAGACGACAATAAAAGATAGATTATTTTTAACATTTTTAATCCACAATTAGGAAAAAAAAATACTTATTTAGAAGACGTATAAAGATTTTAACGTAGCGGGACCCGAACCCGCGCCTCCTTGAAACCGACTAGGCGCTCTAACCACTAAGCCGTATGTTCTCATCTTATAAATATTTCTGAATGTAATGAAGACTTTATACTGATTTCATACATATTTTTTTACGTTTGTAAGAGTCAACTTTATGCCATCAAACATAACAACAAAATACATAAAAAATCTCGCAACTCAGTTCTTCTGTAAAAAGTTGTGAGATCCATGTAATAACTCAAATTAAGTTAAGAAAAGTCTGTAATTTTTTTTTATCATTATGTTTTAAATTTAAATTTGCATTTGTGAAACATTGCATGTTGAGTGGCGGAACTAAACGCCGCATTTTGTATTACCAAAGTAGAAAAATTTATAAATAACTAATACCATACTCATAGCATTTACAGCCATGATACGCCATACCACTACATAGTCTCCATGACTTTATAACTGTGGAAAAATACAAGTATCGACGATACATAACTTATAGAACTGTATGTAAATAAATTTCACTATAAGACGGTTTTTTACGTAATCAGCACATGTTTTTATTATATGTTGTTGGATAACTTTGATTTGACAAATGTTTGACAAACTTTCCAATCATAAATTTGTGACGTAACGATGTACGGACGCCCGCAGCTGGTTATTTACGCATTTTAGCTTCACGCTGTATCCCGCATATTTAGCGACGTAGGCAGATACTCACTTTACGTAAATTTTTCGAAACATTGCAATGTTGTGAGTTAGATTCCCACTCGAGAAAAAAAATAAAAAAATAAAATATTTAATATTTTGATGTTGTCGCTCTGGTAACGTAAAACGCGGCAATGCCTCTAAAAAAATAGTCCGAAAATGGGAGCGGAAGTGTGTTAATTGGAACGGAGAGAGTAAGAGAGTAGAGTCCCAGGTTCCCTCTGACCCGAGAGAATATGTTATGCCCATGCTTACTACACCTACCTACATGAAATTAATGTAAACCAAATAAATTAACCACTTATATCAACATAGCGACACCACAATAAAAAATTAAATTACTCTCATAAAAGGATAGTTCTTTACTTATGTATATACGTAATTATAATATGTAAGGAAAAAAAATATCGAAACTGGCGATATTACCGGATATAGCTAAATAGTCTTACATGTTGTAAAGAAAATAACTAATTAAATATTAAAAGTTCTGAATGCCAATCAATTCGGTTGGTTTTTTTAGAAACTGTAACTGGTCGAGCGACGCGACGCGGTGAAAGCAAAGCTCTGATGGATATTTTTGCAATCACACGTGGAGGAAGGAAGCGGATTGATTTATGTATATTTATATATATTTATGTATATATCAGATTATTTCGTTCAAATTTATGTGGGCATTATTTTAGTATAACATAAGATATTGATATATTGTTTTTTTTGACTATGTGTAAATAACACATAAAAACATCGTAAGCATCTTGAATTCAACATAGTGTAGAGTAGGCAGTGAGAACCGACAAGACACCCTGCCATCCACCTGAACTCGAAACATTAGGTGCGTGTTTAGTGGTGGAGCTCAAAAGCTTTGACACGCTCAAACTCACAACTTCAACGTAACATTATAATTATTAATTAACAAACTCCTCAAGTAGAGTCGCTGGTGGCTACTTGACCTACTGTAAGTACATATATAATATCGATAAAGAACAAAGCCTAAGGCGTTAACTCACGTGTAAAACTTGTGTATGTACTTTAGAATATAAATTAAAAATCCCATTTTTTTTCTCATTCCCTCAAGAATTTCAAAAAATCCTATTTCAGTGCTCTGTATGACTTATTTTCACTTTTTAAAATATTGCAGACTATATCTTAGTTAATCCTTCATCGATATGTGGAGACAAATATTTATTTATTTATTTTATATACACTTTATTGTACACCACAAATTGAAAGTAAACAAAGTTACAACTTACATCTAATAAATACACATAACATTTTTTTATTAGATTAACGTGTTTAAACAAACAAACTCTACAGCTTTATAATATTAGTATAGAAGTAAAGAAATATTTATAATATACTGCTGTATATTTGAGGTGTAAGTCTCAACAATCAATCATCGTTATCTCAGATGTACCACAGACCACGGTCGACCACATACGCACACACACACATGCACACGCACACACACGCACACACCACGCAATTACTCACTTTCCATATAATTGAGTCTAATAAGCATTTAATTATGTATGGGAATATTTTGTTTATTGATCAACTACCAGATGTAGTTGATTTTTAGCTACTGCCTTTGTGCTCGCATATGTGCCGCGATGGTCGTGAGCTCGCTATCCGCAGGGGGGAATTAATTATTTTTCTTTTTTCGCTCTGATAGACGAAGTGCGGCATTGAGTTCTGCCACTCAATACGTAATGTCTCGAAAATTGGGCGGTGCGTGGAGAATGGAGTATCTTAACACTAGGTGCCCTCTGTCTACCTGGATGTATGTGGAATATACCAACAGATAGACTGCGTAAAGCTACAAAATGTATCAAAATATATAATAAGTCTGTTTATCACCAACTTAATATCAAAAATTAAAATTCCCCAATAAGTACCTATCCAATATTATTATGTGACTCTTAGAAACATAACTTACTTTCTTTTTCAATACAAAGAAGGCCGCTAAAGTACAAGAAAAGGTTAAAATATTCCAAAATTGATGAACTAAACAAGTAATTCAGTGACAAGGTAGTCCCATAAAGTTTAAATAATCTATCTATAGGTGAAAGTTTCTCGTAATGGAGTCGTTTCGATGGAACCACGTGTGTTCATCAAAATGCTATGTTGCTTTTATAATAGGTATACACCGTAACATTAGATTCCCTTTGCCTCCTCTACGAGTACGTGCGGGATACAGCGTGTAGCTGATTTTATATAAGATATGTAAAGTACAAAGTGTAGATACAAACACGCATATTTTCTACAAATTATTATACAAATTAAATATTCATCCTACTTAGCAAACATCTAGAATGCTATGTACTAAAGATAAGACTACAAGACTCCGTAGAAAGCACGAGGGGGCGCCCACATACAGCACAGCAGCACATCTTACAAGATTCATATCAATATTGGTATGTTAATCGAGTTATTTGCAACTTATTAAAATAAATACAAAACGCTTTTAGGTAAAACATTTGACACATGCGTTTCGTTTTTACTTTTAACATACTTTATTGTAATTTAAAAATGTAAGTAATCATATGAATTATTACGTACTAATTTCATTCTTCTTTTAAATTTATTAGGGGTAAACAAGCAGTGCACATACATGTAAGTAAAAGAACAGCACACCAACACCTGACTGATACCAACACTTAAATGATAAAATTATTCTTGAAAATAAACAGTTCTTTTAAATTTACAAGAATATGTTTATTACTTTTACTTGAATTATTTTAAGTAAACAGTATTCTATTTAAAATAATTTTCAAAATTGTTTTCAAATGCCGATAATTTACGTAGTAATAACAAATCGCGCTTATTGCGCTGTTGCTGTTCCATTAACTATTAAATGGATAATTTTTGTCTACAACATTAGTTTTCAAGGAGTTCAAAAGTGAAACTTTATTCGTAACCGGTGAAAATGGTCCTTAATGTTGGCAAAATCTGAAATTATACAAATAAAACTGCCATACTTTACTTGATATGCCTTTATTTCAATATGAGAACATTTCTACAGTTCGAGAAAATCTAATACAAATATAAGTATTTTAAAAGGATATGAGTTTACATACTTTACACACTCCACTCACCAGCTTTTTACTCTCTCACTCTTATATATCATACTTAAAATACTTAAAAGTATATAATATAAAAATTGATAACAATTTGAATACAATATTGTAAGAATAAACAAGAAGATTTTGACTTTTCAAGCCAAGAGTTAAAATATAAGTTAAGTGTGTGCCTTTTCGTTTTTCTTTTAGTATCACGGTGTCACCGCATAGTAATGTAGGCAGAGGGAATGTAGTGTTTAATCACTCTGTACAAAAACAGCGAAATTTTCGTAACATTGCGTGTTAAGTGGAGGAACTCAACGCCCCGCTTTGTCTTCTTACTAGTGCCAGGAAATGAAAAAATCATTCCCCCCCAAACCACAACCGTCTCGTCAATATGAAATAAATAATAACCTTAGAAATAAGAACAAGCTCTTACATCTTTCTTTGAATGCATACTGTTTATTATTTTTTAGGCTAAATCGTAAAGTCATAAATACACTAACATATTAAGATTAAATATTCATATATCTCTTTGATAACTTCCCTTACGATTGACAGTAGGTACTTACCTTTTTATGTCATGTTATAATACAAACAAGTTTATAAAATCCTATGCTTGAATAAAGAAAAGTTAAATTGTATTTTAACCATGTAAATAATATTATTAATACATTTAAACAAAAATAAATAAGTAAGTGCGCTGACTTTAATCCATAACTGCTATAGTGAGCTGCCTCGACCTGTTCGTCTCGAAGCGGTCCATGGTCTTGATGTCCATGATGGCCACTATGGAGATCGCGAGCACCAACAGCATCACTGATGTTACCATTATTCCGGACCTGGAATGGAAGCAATGGTTGTTACTAGGTGGTATGTACTTGCAACATCGCAAGTCTATAGTCTTAGATCAAGCGGGCAATCAAAATTCGTATAATTTTGGAGTTAGATTCTTTGTCTAAGTCCAAAGTTATACGAATTTCTAATGTAGATAAGTTTTGGGCTTTTAGCCCAATTCTATGCGATACAACATTAGTATATATATATATGGTGAAATTCAGTGTCACATTTAGTCTACCAGACTGATTGATATGAGAAAAAAATATGAAGAACAAAATAAACAAAGTTTTAAAGAAGTGTTTTTTAGTAATTTGTTTAGTCAAAAGACCGTCAAAGAGCCTTTTTTGTCATAACAGCGAATAAAATTATCGTTGTAAAATAAAATATCATTTGTTATCTACACATAATACAGTATGTATAAAAATCGTGAAATGAAACAAAAATGGGCTTGAAATATGTTAACCTATATGCTGCTCTCGTGAAAGAAGCGTAGACGCTTAGATATAAATATATCAACGAAAGAATTAGTATTTAAAAGATTAGTATATCAAAGCAAGTCTCGTTTCGACAAGAATTTTTCCAAAGAAATTTTGTATTGACCCTTCTAAAAGTTCAAACCCATAAATTTACCTAAAGTGAAAGTATCGTTAGATGTGGATATTCCCTTTTATGGTATACAGATAACAAGCAGACGGACGCGTGAATATTAAATATAAACAAAAGATACGAGTTTCTTAAAACGCTTGACAATGTTTACATATTACAGTCGTTATTTATTGACTTGAATAAAATGAAAGTTTTTTTGTTTATATTGATGAGATTTTCTTTTCAGCTGTCGTGGAACTCTTCGTCCGTGGTCTTCGGGAAACGCAATGGTCGTGGGCCTAATCTTCCCCTGGAGGGACTTTTTAATTTAAGATACTTTCATCATTTGCAAACACGCATTGTCTCATAAATTTGGGCGTACAGTGGGAAACGAAGTATCTCGATGGTTCCCCTGCCAATCCTACATCCCGCGAAAAAGCTGTTCTCTTATAATAAATAATATAAACATCTTCATCTTACCAAATCGGTATCGAAGTGAAGTAGATGCAGTCAAACGCATCTGCGAACTCTTCAGTGCTTTCCATGAAAGCTTGCATCTGTAATAAAATTACCATAGTAAATATAATTGTTCAAAATTGTTATAATCTTACAACATTTGTATAAATATGTAAGATAGAAAATACAATGTGGGTTTCGTGGCGACACAGTGTCCGACTGTAGATGTGACGGGTTCGGTTCCACTCACTCTGGTAACAAGACAAAGCTCATTGATGAGTTTCACAAGTAAACACGCAATGTGAAAAGTGTATGTATGATAACACTAGCAAGAAATGAGAACTTAGATTTTTACTAATTGGAAAGATAATAATGTAATCTTACTCGTATATTGGGCCAAGTGAGGGTAGCTTCATCACTCGAGTAGACAAGTGGTAAGGAACAGTGGTAGGCTTTCCCCAGCACAGCGGAGGGCGCGTCTGGCGATGGAGGTGCCTGCAGATTCAGACCCTCGCTGTCGTAGCCCAGTTTAATTTCAACGCCGAGCGCCGTCCACCAACCTCCAGATTGTTTGAAAGAGAATTCTAAGCTTATCTGTCGATTAAATAGATTTATGAAAAGCACAAATAGTATATAATTAGGATTTTTTTTAGTTTCACGCTGTACACCCGCCCGCACATAGCATAGCAGACAGAGGGACCAGTTTTGTTCCCCACTTTCTGCCGAATTCTGAAGGCATTGCGGGTTGAGTGGTTGAACTCAACGCCGCGCTTCACCTAGCTACCAGAGCAATGAAATAAAAATATTAAATATTTATCTGGTAATGAGAAAATTCGCGGCGTTAAGTTTCGCTTCTCAACTCACAACACCTCAAAAATTCGAGTGAAAGTCGAACGGACCTGTCTTAATGAGAACGGATTATCTTAACAATAGATTCCTAGGTTCCCTCTGCCTTCCCTGCTATGTGCGGAATATAACGAGAAGCTATAGATACATAGATATATTTAAAAAATATTTTACCATTATATTTAAAAATAATTATGTTCATCTACATATAATAATTAGGTATAATAATCTAGAAACCTTCATAACTAATATATTATAAGTACAAAAGCGAAAGTTGAAAAATGAATGAAATGATTAACTTGTTCCAACATAATAATATTAAAAAGTTGAAGTGACAATGACCTTATCCCTAGTGTTGTCACCGTCAGCGAACTGTATAACGAGTATAGTGTAGAGCCGTGTCGCCTTCACAGTGGCGAGGCCGACCGGCGTGTCCAGCGTCACCGACGTGCCGTTCGCCCACTTGAGGACCGGCCAGCCGGAGCAGTACATGAGGACGCCTTTGCCGGAGGAAACTGAAATGGACATAGTAAATGAGGGTTTATAAACATGTAATACATATAGCGTTATAAACTCGGTCGGTTGGTTGTGGGTTCTATCCTATCATAGCAACTGACATACATCGCTTTTAGACTTACACACAATTAAATTTTGATTTCCAAATAAAATTATTTGACAGAGTAAATAATGTAGTCTATTACCAGTAGCGTTATAGACAGGATATCTGTTAGTCGTCCGCAGTGACTTCTCCTCCTCCGTGGTGGGCGTGGTCGTGCCGTCGTCTGCTTGTCGCCGGACTCGAACCCACTCGTCGTCGAACTCTTGCACGCGGTTTTGTGACACTGAGGTGCCTGTCGTAAGTATTATAATAGAAGGTAGCAATTTAACTTCATACAAAAAATGCACGTCCATGCAAAAGTTTGCATGAAAAAGTATCGAGGATTTGCTCCTCGACGAAAAAAAACTGCATAAAACGCTACGTACATGTCTTGTACGCTGCGGTAAGCGTGGTGTTGATTTTGTCACTAAAGTAAGGTAGAAGTGGTAGTAGGGGAACGGAGTGTACACTAGGTTCACTCGGCTTTCACATGCTTATGCTCCTGCGCTATGAGTAGCCTCATCTTCATATATATATTTTCTGACTGTACGTAACTACGTAACGTGACAGTGAGCAGATATTAATCTTCATGAATATAATTTTATATCGTCCTTTTAATATTTTTTCTTCGCTTGTAACTATTTGCAGGACGTTCGATAAATACTGATGTCAAAGTTTAAAAAATGGTAATTACCTAAAATGCCCAAAACTCTTCCGTTCCCATATATATCCTGCAGTCGAGCAAACGTCTCCGTCATCTGCGCGTCGCGCTCCGACCACGGCCCTTGGAGAGTCAGTACCTGTCATTTTAGTATTTAAGTTACTTATGAAAAGTTATGGAGGTCGTTGTGGCGCAATGGCACAGCGTATGACCATAAATACGAAGGTTGTGGATTCGATTTCTACCTTCTATTTCGACTCGAGGGAGTTAATTGTTTAATATATTCATTTAATCGCCTGGTAAGAAAGCAAATTTTGTTGGATACAAGGTATTCCGTAATAATTAGATAATCCTGAAAAACCTCTTAGTTCTTTTAAGTCTTTGAAATCTGATTATTTTTAATCATATTTAACAAATACCACTGCCACTTACGTTATCAAACACTTTATTTTATCAAAAATAAAAAGCCTAAAGTTTTACAAAAACAAGTTATTTATTTATGATAAATATTGAATATGATATGTTTTTACTGTTTACATATCATTTTATCAATGTTAAAAATTTATAAAAAAAAAATCTAATTACATATATCGGCATATAAAGATAGAACAACCGCCTTATAAAAAAATATAGCAACAGTCATCTGACCTGCGTTTCATTGCTGACATAATCAGGATGTACGTCAAGGAAGTCCTGAGGGAGGACCAGCGTCGTCTGACCTTCCAGCTGCTTCCTTAAACGAGGGAAGCTAGCACTCGAGAGAGGCACCGAGTTTTGGTTATTAAAGACCACTATAGCAGCCGCCGTCTCATAGATCTTCGTCAAGTCATCCTGATCTAGCGACCTTAACGCCGGTCTTTGGTACTTCTCGAGATATTTTGGTCCAAAGAAGAGAAACGGACCTTCTAAATTAGCCTGACAGTACTGACATAGTGTTAGAAAGAGGATTGTCAGTAAGTTCATGTTTATCATTGTGAGTCGACTGGTCGGGGGCTAGTCGCGGAATGAAATTTTATATAGGGATTATTGATTTGTTGCCGCGCATGCGCTTTTTGAGCTCTTAACATTATTTTAGGGTTGATCTTGATTTGGATACGTAAAAATAAAGAAAGCAGGTTCAAATTGTCGTATTTCAAATTGAAACCTTATGTTTATCTTTTTCTAAAAAAATTGTTAACAATGACATACAAATCAGTTTCGAGTTCTTTTTCATACAAGATCGTTCGTTTTTGACGACATATTTTTGGAGTATGCAATGACAACCCAATGCTAAGACACTTCATTCTAACTTTTCGCCTTCGTTTAAGGCCAATACCTGCTGAGTGTCAAGAGCCAGGACTCGACGCCGGTAGCAAGCCGCGGTCTTAACAGAGCGATGAAATTAAATAGGTACGCTCACTCCCCCAAGTGGAGATCAAACCACTACAAACCTTTAAATTAAGACACTGTTCCACTGCTCCACGATAGCTTACTTAGGCTAAAATGCTCTTTAGTAGATGAGCATTGAAAGAGTATCTTTTAAATCTTTGTTTTTTTTTATCATTCATCTTGTTGAATTGTGTTATTTTTAATATTTTAATTTTTTTATTAGCACCTTTTACTTAATTGTCGCCTATTCGTTTACAGGCACTGTCAGTGTGAGAATAATCTTTTTTACTCGACTAAGGAAGTGTTATGATTTTGACCATTATATATGAATGTATGTATGTATGTATGTATATATGCACGCATGTATGTATATATGTATGTATGTTCATTTGTTTGTTCATAACTTCTAAAGCACTTACTATAATTTGACAAATAAGATATTTTAAAAACGTTCAAATCTTTTTTAATGGCATCGTGTGGGGTATCAAATGAAAGCTTTTATACTTTTTAGTGTTAATATTTCAGTAGTCGAGTTTTAGTTATTTTTTGTTTCTTTAAAGTTCCAAATATAAACTTATAAATACTAAATACTTTGTAAGACGTAGGTACATAAGTCTGTATTATCTAGTGAGATTCTTTATAAAAAAATAAGATTTATTAAATTTAAATACTCAACTAACAAGTTCGTATAGTAAAATATATGAATCGGTGTGGTCTCACATATTAAAAGTAAAGGATCTTAAATAAAACAACATTTAACAACACATATTGTACAAAATAAATTATTTATACTTATATATATTTTATATACAATTATAAAACAAGGAAATTTACAATGTAAATAAATGTTAACAAGTTGACGCTGTGTCTCAGAGCCGGAGAGGAACTCGCCGAGAAGAAGAATGACTTCTCTGTAAAAAGAAAGACAATATTGAATTAAGAACTTTTAGAGTAGGTATTTTGTTTTTTTTTAATTTGTTACCATATTTTGTTTTAAAATAGATTTTAATTAAGTAATATTTTAATTGAATTGTATTTTCTGTAACACATTATATGTCAATTTAATACATTTAAATTTACAAAAGCCCGAGTATAATAATTCTAAGAAATTCCTGAATGGATGTTTTTTCTATTTATTTACTTAATAACATATTTATTTACTAACATTTTCTCAAATTATTTATTTTCCATACAATTAACATAAATAATAATAAAAAAGACAAATAAACACTAACTCTTAGTTTCATTAGGATCTGTAACACTGCACTGTCTATACGACAGCGTGCGTTTCCGCTTCGTGTTGATGTACCCCGGGATGTAGATGGAGGGCGAGTCCAGGCGCCCTGAAGCCAGCAACCTAGAGACATATGTATTGTGTCACGGGTAATGTATACTAATATTATACTGTTGAAGAGTTTGTTTGGTTGAACGCGATAATCTCATTAATTACTATGTGTTGAGTGGTGGAACTCAACACCTTGTTTACCAGAACAGGGGGACAGAAAAATGATTAATTCCCTCTCCAGTGGTTATCGAATCAATAACGATCACGTTTAAAGTTTGGTACGGAATATCCTAACACCACTGGTCTGGTGGTCTGGTGTCCTCTCTGCCTACCACGTTACCTGGTGAAGTCCAGCTCGAGCGTGTTGGCGTCGGGCCCGGTGAAGTGCAGCAGCACCTGCAGGCAGGCGCCGTGGTGCAGCACGCGCGTGCGCCGCGAGTCCACGCCCACCATCCACGCCGGCACGCCCATCACCCTGCGCACGTCCGTCAGGAACTGGCCCCTGTTTTAGGATTAACCGACAATATTACGTTTTACAACAAGCTAATTAAATTGAATTAAATATTTATTTAAGGAACATATAAAAATTTTACCGTAACGTAGCGAGATTTGAACCCGCGTCTTATTTTAATACGTTTTCTAAATAACAAATTTTCTTTCCTTAGTGTTGAAATAACACATTTAAATAAGTTAATTAAAGCAACAATATACTAAAACGCGATGGTCGTGGGTAGATACTGTCTGCGCTGTAATGTAAACAATAATACTTTAATAGCCCTTTAGATACAAAGCGCGGCTTCAGGTTTACCATTACCTTTAACCATTCAATACATAATGGTTCATATGACGTTGTAAGTAAAAGCTTCTTCTAATAGGTTCATATTACGGGAATCAAGATGACTCGTAAGAACCTTAGCGGCTAGCTAACAGCTGACTAATTAATTAAATTTACTAAAGCATTACAGTTCATTCTACACACTTAGTGTCAAGACACTTCCGTCTTCCACTTTCCACCGAATGACAGTATAATAACAACACATCAAAATAATAATATGTAGCATACTCACAGCACAAATCTCGGTGGCTTCATAATATTAACAAACTTGACGATATCCTTATCAGGCAGTATGTTGGCGCAGGCGAGTCGGTCGCTGCCGCCGTCCGCCGCGAACACGACCAGCGCGCGCCCCAACGCGGTTATCGAACCCGCACCCTCTAGAGGTAGGTTACTGTCTACGAATACTTGGCGTTTGCCGCCGAGAGCTGTGGATAAAGTTAATATTTATTTGTAATTTCATGCTATATCTCCATATAGCAGGGTAGACAGACGGAACCTGAGAACTTAATATTAAGACACTCGATGCCCATTAAAACACTTCCGTTCTCCATTTTCCGCCGAATTTCAGATGTTAGCTTTACCAGAACGTAGAGATAAAAATATGAAATATTTCATTCTCCTGAGTTTGAATCGAACCCACAACCGTCGCGTCCACAAGTCTAACACTTGTGCCACTGGGCCACGACGACGTTAAGTTTTAATATACACAATAGTCTTATAATATATTCTAAAATTACAGAGTTTTCTGTAGCAAATTTACGTAACTTACTTATGGTTCCGAGTCTGGAGGTGAGGTCGCCCACGTCGCACCGCAACGGGTTGTCTGCGCCGCACTCTTGACTGTATAAGTCATGCTGAAAGTTCAAAACGTAAATACGAAATATTATAAGAAAAACAATCTTAAATCCTAAATACTCCTTAATACGTGTTTAGTGGTCAAATGTATCCTCGCAGCTACTCCGTTCGGAGGAGTGTTTTAACACCCAAGTTATCTCTGCCCACCTGCTATGTGCTGTGTGAAGGTAGTAAAGAAATATAATATATTAAGTTACCTCGATCTCGATTTGAGGCCAGTCGTGGCGCAGGTTGAGCTCCGCCACTCAACACGCAATGCCTTCAGAACTTGGCGAAAAGTGAGGAACGGAGTGTCTTAACACTAGGTTCCCTTTGCCTACCAATTTAATTTGATTTTTTTACAGTTACCTCGGTTTTTCTAGAATTGTAATTAGTTCACTTCCATAACTAATAGGTAGAGAGAGGAGCTCCGATAGTGAAAGTGAGCGTTGATGTGGGTTCCTAAAGAGCCCTTAAACCTACACTTGGGACGAGTGGCCTACGTGATGATGCATCGAATAAGTTTTATATATATTTTTATAAACAAAATAATATTTAGATACAGAATGGTCGAGCGTGTGCGTACGTTGAGCGGGTCCGCGAGCTGCGTGAAGTGCGGGTTCCAGCGGTAGCCGGCCGCCACGCAGCGCACGCCGGCCGCGCGCACCGCCGCGTCCACCCCCACCGGGTTCACGAACACCTCCCAGCGGTGCGAGCGCGTCTGTGGACCGAGTGCAAGTGCAAGGGAAACTTTATAATTATTATGTGTAGAATTTTATGTATAATCATTTATAATTTTTCTTTTTTTTTAACTTTCAATTATAATCCTCATAAAAAATTATTTATCATTATCATTACATCAATGGCGGTGTCACCATAACTCCCGTCGTACGTAATGTGTGTCCCATAGGATACACGTGTCGTCTTCTATAAAATTACATCATAGATATTTGTTTCTGTTTACATATATGTAAATATGTGTGTGTGTGTGTGTTTGTATACATAGATGTGTGTCTCACCAAATTCCGATCTCTTTCGCCAGGATGTCGCAAATTAACTTCAATGATGGTGTCACTGTAACTACCGTCGTTGTGTATGAGCTGCGTCATCCGGACGTACCCGTGAGCGAACCCGCCGGGGTGGTGGAAGGAGGCGATGGCGCGGAGTTCTCGCGCTTCTGAGGGACTGTATCCTCGTTGTATGGTGGAGCACGCCCAGCGGCGGTCGCGGGCCTTCAAGGAATTTAATTTAGCTAACAATTAATAAACATCAAGAGTTGTTTGGGTTAACTTATCTTAAAAATGTTTGTGTTTTAGAATGAAAAACACAATATATTTTAAGTAGAAATATATAATATATATATATATCGGGAACGGAAAAAGGGAGGACAATTAGGAAATCTAGAGCTATGATACTTTGATCTTTATATATATACATTCTACAACTACAAGAAACGCCTCGCTTTGTCTTATCAAAGTAAAGAAATGAAAATGATTTACATAAAAATATTTTTTCTATAACAAAAATACTGAATTACCTTCCTATGTATAGCGACGGACCTTCCTAAAATACTGTACTGTCCAAACAACGACAGTTGCGTCTCGTTAAAGTAGGTGTTGAGGCTCCTCTTGTCGTCCAGTAGGCCGTACTTGTCTCCTAAGTCTCCTAATTCGTATTGATCTGCTGTTCCTGAAAGTTTGTAAATAGTTGTGTTAGGCAGTTTAGATAAAGAAAACCCAAGACGAGAACTTTATTTATTTATTTATTTATTCTGCTACAATTTTAGAAAATGTATACGTCTTTCTTCTGTCTACTTAGAGAGAGCGGCGTTAGGTTGCGCCATATAAAATCGTAGTTAAACAAGGCTAAAATATTTAATATTTTATTTAGCTATATATTACGTCTCTTTTATATATATTAGTGGACACAGACCAATGCCAAGATAAAACGAAGTCAAAACATTGTTTGAAAGAATTTTTATTTAATTCAGAGACGTTTTCTTTAAAAAATATATTTCAATAAAGAGCCATACATACCAGTAGCTGTCGGTGGACTAAAAGACTTATCAACTTGGAACGGATTGTAGGTGTCGTATATGGTGGTCTTCTCGCAGGGAAACTCCAGTTCTTTTTCTATTGGAGTCTGTGAATTACAAATATGTTATTTATTTATTGAAAAACTGGGCACAAGCGAGCGACTGTAAACACGACGATTGTCGATTTTCGATCCTACTCGCAGGAATTAAATATTTATGGTTTTCGTTTCATCGCTCTGAAAAGCAGAAGAGAATTCAGTAGAAAGTGGGTAACGGCAGTGTATTAACACTAGATTCCCAGTATCCGTCTGTTTATCCTGCTATGCGGGATACTGCGTGTAAGATTTATGAAATAGTTTAATTCAATGAGACATGTATAATTGTAAGCACGGGTGGTGTGGGTTCTACACCTACTCAGAGGAATGATAAAGTACGTTGGTTATTTCAAAAATATAGAAATTAGTATCTTGACACTGTGTTTTCTGCCTACACTGCTATAAAAAAAATAAAAAGCATAAAATAGCAACAACCTACCATATGAACTTTATAATTATGTATGTCACTGTCAAATCCTTCCAAAATAACTTGAACATTGGTTATATCGTATTCAGATTGCTGAGTCAGTTCCAATTTGCCTTTTAGTTCTACAGAGTGTCCGTTACCGAACCAGTCTTGTATTACCGCCTTGCGACGGTGCAGCCCGTTTACGCTGGAAATATAAAAATATAACTTAATTAAATATGTTTTTTAGTTTCACGCTGTATCCCACACATAGCAGCGCGCAGAGTGACCTCGAGTCGTTATCAGAATGAAGAAATTAAAATATCAAATATTTCATCTCTTTGAGTGGAAATCAAACCCACAACCTGTCGCGTTTGTAGTTGCACGTTTGTGCCTTTGTCTGTCTTGGAGATCTTTCCAGGATTTTAAAGATTATAAACCTCTCCATAAGTCATTCTGTAAAGTTGAGATATTATCATATTACTGAGAAAGCTCATTTCAAATGTTGTAAGTAAAACTTCAAAAACCAAGTGGAAGGGTATCTTCTTCCAAAGTAGTTAATAAACAGAGATTCTATGGTCCATAAATGCACTAAAAGCTGTTGTATAAATATGAGTAAAAAGCAAAAAAAATCTATCTTAAGCAAAGATAAAAAATGATCTTATGTAATTTACATAGAGCAAGCCATTCTCTCCCCCCTCGCCACCGGCCCGTGGTCGTCGTATACCACCAACGACCGCCGCAGTATGGACCGGGCGCCGCTCAGCGCCGCCCACGAGTCCGTGAACAGGCGCCGCGTGAGGCGCGCGCTGTCCGTCTTGCGGCCCGCCACCGCCAGCGTGCCGTGTCTGTGGAGGCGGGTGAATTTGAGCTTAGGAGAACTAGGAGATACTGGCTATTAAGAAATAGATTACGTCATAAACATATTAATTTAATTGTAACATTTGAATGATTAGATTGCATTCCGAACTTAATAATGCTCCACACATTGACACAAATCAAACTTCAGAGACATTGTAAGTGTCGAGTAGTGGAAGATAACATCATTCCCCGAGTGGGACTCAGACACAATCATCGCATTCATAGTTTTAAACCTATTATTTCCCAACACACTCAGCCTATACCTGGCAGTGAGGTCCCCCAGCACGCACAGGCCCTCCAGGCCGGGCTGGCAGTGGGCGCCAGGCGTCAGCACGGCGTCGGGGTGCCGCGCCAGCACGGCGCCGGCGCTGAGGCAGCGCGCCGTCCAGTTGTAGTAGTCGGCGCCGGGCGCGTGCGCGTGCAGCGCCCAGCGGTGCTCGCGCGTGTTGTTGATGCTGGCGCCGTCCGCGTGTACCTGAACGTACAATATAAACGTACTAGCTTTTTTTTATTTTTCCATAAGATATTTTCTAGCTTAGTAATATTTCTGAAAATGTAAAAAGATTCACTAACCATACTCTCAATAATAATAGTAGTATCTTCCCAAGGCCTCTCCTGCGGCTGCCTGAACACCACCCTGCCCACTAAGGGGTATCGGAATACCACCTCCGCTGAACTCATCTGGGTTTGATATTCAGTACCAAACTCGTACTGCAAGATGGTTGCACATAGCTCGTGTTTTGGTTCTCTTCTGTAGAATGTAGGGAATTGTTTTGTTAGAATTTGAAGTAAAACAATAACTAATTCAGAATTCTGGAAGCATTGCGTGTTGAGTGGTGGAAGTCAACGCCACACTTTGCTTCGTTAGCAGAGCAGTAAAGTGGGAAAATTTAATCGTTTTGTAAGTTTTGCAAAAAAAATTGAAATGCCTGATAGAAAAATATAGCAAAATATTAGTGGTGTAAAAAAGGGATAAAATTAAATATAATTTTAAATAATTATTAGTGGATATTAAAATATAATTTAGAATTTAATAAACATCATGTATATAATGATTTAATTCTAATGAGATTATAAACGTTTATACATAAACACATATAGTTTTACCATTAAATACTAAAATTCTATAAAAAATATCACATAGATAAAATTTTATACAAAACCCTTGACTTCCTGAAATTCTTATTAATAATTAAAAAGACGTTCTCAAGATCGTCGAGTCGTCGAGGCACAGCGTCTGATTATAAACGTGACGGTTATGCATTCCTACTCACGGGTAAAAAATATTTCTTTCATTTTATCGCTCCAGTAGCAGACAAAAGTTTAGAAAATTAGGTGACTCTGGGGTCCCTCTGCCAATGTATGCGGAATAAAGCGTGAAACTGAACTCAAAAAATACGTAAAAAACCTCTACTTCATACTAACCTAGTCAACACAACACTTCTGTGCACCACACTCTGTTTACCACCCAGCGGCAGGAACACATCCCAGTATGCCCCATTTAGTTCGTTAGCAAGTCCTGGTAGTAAATACTTGTGGTTTAGGTACTCGGTGCGCCCCTTGTACTTCCCGAGGAGGTCCCCCACTGGATACTGGTCTTGAGTTCCCATACCTGAAATTAAATATAAGACATTCAAATATTTATTTTACTTGTGTTTATCTACTATTTTATTTATTTTGCAATAAATTCGGCAGATATTTAATGACTTCTTTATTTTATTTGTTCAAATTTTCATGATATATTTTAGCAGTTAACCTATTCTTAACTTATTTCTTTCTATTCTTTGCATTATTTGACTTGTAATTGTTATTACCAATAAATTATGAGTATGATTATGATTATTATTCATTTAAGTTATTGAATACAAACAATCCATAATATATGTTAAGCGAACCATGTATTATGCATTGTTTACATTCAATTATTAAGTCGGCCAAAAAACAATCAATGCTTATTTAAGCTACTTAACAGGTTTGGCAGAGGAAACGTGGGAACCTAGTGTTAAGACTCTCCATTCCCATTAAGACACTTTCGCTTCTTACTTTCCGCCAAACGATTGAGGGATTGCATGTCGAGTGGCGAAACTTAATGCCTTAAACTTAATGAAATAAAAATTTAATATTTAATTACCTCTAGTGGGAAACGAACTCACAACCGTCAAGTTTACAGTCATACGCATGTGCCCTTTGCGCCACAACGGCCTTTTTAAAATTAATTAACATACCCTGTTAATTATAATTTTATCACTACTTTATAAGACGCGAAGTGATTAATTAATTATTAAAATTTTCCTAAAGCTCTATAATGCCAGCTTTTAATAATAATGAAGCAATTAGAAATATTTAATGATTGTCTTAACAATGTCATTATATAGCATGTAGTCGTGTCTCGGTTAACTAACATCCGAATTCCAAAGCCGCGTACTGTACAAGCGCGTGCGCGGCTACAAACAATGCGTCTTGGATGTGTTCCAACGTCGAGGAAATTTAGATTCAGGTAGATTATTTAATGACTCAAATTACAAGCATTAAATTAATAGGACATGATGAGGCCAGTCGTGGCGCAGGAGCACAAGTGTGTGACTGTAAACGCGACTGGTTGTCGATTCGATCCCCACTAGAGGAAATTACCTATTAATTCAAATTTATATTTTCATTTCTTCGTTCTGGTGTTAAGGTAAAGCACGGCAATAAGTTCCGCCACTCATCACGCAATGCCTTCAGAATTCGGCAAAAAATGAGAAAAGGCGTGTCCCGACACTAGGTTCCCTGCTGTGCGCGGAAACCTTTTAAGAAAAAAAGAAACCCTTATATAATATTTTACATATTACTTAGATTCCTTGTAGTCCGTCCGTCTGTCGTTGTCTGTCTGTCTGTTTGTCTGTCAAAAGCCTTTATCTCATGAACGCTTGCAGATATCGAGTTGAAATTCAAACCATATACTCAGATCTACGGCCCCATAATTTCCTAAAAAAACATATTTCTACATTTCACATATTGCCGTTTATATCGTAAAAAAGGCATATTTCGACACTGTAAACGGAATCGAAATTAAAAAAGGTACTTCCGGTTGAAGAATTATAAAATTTGAAAAATTTACTAGTTCTGGAAAAAATCTAAAATCTAAAAAAATTATAATATATTTGTGGTTAAATCCTAAAAAATATTTCACTAATTCACTATTTCTTAATAAATCAAAATCTCTTATAAATTTAGTTTGAAAAATAATAAATATATCATGAAAACCAGATCAAATAAACTTACTCATTTTATAGATTACTTCTAATAAATAGAATTTTAAAAGTAGAAGACATTTTTATCAAGTCTTGTCAAGTCAAAAGGCAAGTCAACATAGATAGTATATACATAAATATTATTTAATAATTAATACGATTGGCATAGTAATAGCTTGAAAAAGATACTGTTTATATTTTTAGGTACCTGCAGGCGGTAAATTCTTCAAATCCACTTCCGTAGGGTTATAAAGATTGCCTGTCGTGTTACATATGCTCTTATACAGGCTCGCATCTAATAACTTCGGAGGCAGCTCCTTGATGCTGTACTGGAGCATGGAGCCCACAAAACGGAGGTTGGACTCGTAATCATGGTTAGATGCACTAAGTGTGAAGTTAGCCCAAGTTGGGTCGTAAGGGGTCTTCTGAGTAAACTCCACTATTCCTTTGATGCCATCCATGTTAATAATTGCCCTAGATATTTTTTGTAATATTATTAGAGCACAATATAATCAATAGATTTAGTAAAAAATATATATAAATATCTTAGAAACTACCCAGGAAATATGCGTTGCATGAGCGCCCAATAGGTCTACAAAGAAGTAAGTATACGAGTATACCAGGATTACCCATTTATTACGGAACATCCTTATTGTATTATGTTATAATACAAAAGATACTTACTTAGTACTTTTCGTGGGTATAGGTCTCAATTTGGCACACGCCAAGAAGGTTTCAGGTTGTCTTGCGTCAAATATTACCACGTAAAGATTACGCTTCGTTGTTTCCATGTCACTTCTAAGAATATTAATCACTTCGTCCTTGTATAATCTTCTTGTCTTCATTTGATTTGCGTCTGTTGCAACTTTTAATAAACCAAATTTACTGTCCAAATCTCCCACACTCATACCATCTCCACTGTTGTCAGGGTCGAATACAAGCTGGAGTACATTACAGTTATCTTCATGACTTGCCTTGTCTGAATCGAATATGTCTGTCACGAACAATTTCCACTTGTGCTCTGTGTAACCGACGTGGTTTTTAAATACCTTTGCGTGATAAAGGTCAGCTTCAATAAAAGAGTCTTCAATATCACCATTGTACAACCATCTGAAGTTTAAAAAACCTGCGATGGGTGACGTTAATCTGGCCATGGCGAAATTTTCATGGGATTTGTCAATAGTAAAAATCGAGGCACAAATGACTCTATCACGTTCAGCTGTCTCCAGGACTATACTCTTGCCCCACAGTCCCATAGGGCCAGTTAAACTATTTATACTCTCAAATTCAGCATGATCCTTACCAGGTACTATTAAATAGCCTAATTCTTCTGTAAGATCGATAATCTCCTTCCCAAGACTTCTCTCAGAGCATCGTTCGTTAGACAAATCTCTATAGTCCACTGCGTACTCGTGTACAGTCCATCGCCATACTCCATCTGGATACTGTAGCGTTGGCTTTAAGTTGGTTCGTATACTAATGAGGGATTCGTTTTTTTGTGAGAATTCAATTTCTCCATGTAGCCCATGTTGAGATATGTACGCCCGGAGCACAATAGTATTTACATCTTAAATAAAAATAAAAATGTTATGTTTTATAAGTAAATAATCTAAATATACATAAAACTGACAAGAACAATAAGCGGGGGAGCGCAGCACCAGCACCGTGCAATTCGGTTGGGAGGTCCCTGAACTAATAGAGAAATTCTTACGGGAACGGAACGATTGTTATAATGCGTATAGTCGCTGGTCATTTGTATAAGTTAATTTAAAAAATATAATTAAAGTAAATTGTACTTAAGACTTAATATTTGTTTGGAAACAAAAGTAACCGGATTTCTGTCTTGTTTTGTAACTTTTACTTTCAATACTATACTTAAGATATTTTTTATTTCATTGTTTTTTTAATGTGTACAAATTACCGAAATATTAAAATAAAAATATTAACTTTGATTTCTTTTCTTTATATGAACTTGTTATATTATAGTTTAAGGTCGTTATTAGAAATTTATCACAAATCATTGCACAAATAAGTGCCAATATAAGAAGGAGTGCAATGCCACAGAAATCTCTCGTAATTTAAATTATTCTTTCAATCATTGTAAAAGTATGATAATAAACGGCAAACTTTGTGTTAACCTATTTATAATACTTAATACAAGTATCTACTTCGTGTATAAAATAATATAATATGACACACGGAACTTAAAATTCAAAAATGTCACTAAAATCATGGTCAAAATTCTAAAAGTATTATTTCAATAACAAAGTTAAACAATATAAAAATGTAATGTCCCAACAAACCTGTTATTAATAACACTAAAACAACCAGACAAAATAACTTTGGTATACGATAAATTATACACATTGTTAATAATTTCACATTTTTGTTTAGACTATAGATGTATACGTCTACTTTTCGCCTTACGGCCGTAGTATACTGGAACTGGAACTGGAAGTGAAAGGCAAAGGCTATGAGTAACTTAAGTGAGACAGGTAGCAGACGCCGAGCGAGAAGTATTCGACGTTACTATAACCAGTCGCACATGCAGCATGCTAAGTATTTAAATGTTATGACAATAGCGGGAAACGTACAACGCACGAAACACGCACAAATAATGTTGGACCTCTCGGACATCGATACTGAGTGACGTCTTCTGATCGATTGAGATGATGTCTTGTAAATATTGTATACTAGCTTGACTTGCAAGTTCGCCCGCTTGGCCAACTGGGAGTAACTAAGATTCGTGGAAGATACTCTCGGAAGCTCTTATGTGTAAGTGACATTTTTAATATAGGTCCATAATTTAATAGTCTGTCGTGTTTCTCCGTAAATAGAATGACTCTTCACTTAAAAAATCATTAAGTTTGAATGAAATGTTTTTCAGTTCTGACCAGTAGTTCCGGTAAGTAGCGCGTTAACGTAATATATATTTTTAGTTTCTTAATATGAAGTACAGATGATTGTTGGTCCACAATGATTACAGGTCCAGGATTTCCACAACGTACGAGAGAGAAGTGGGGCTGAGCGTTTTGGATAATGTTGTTGGGTAACATAAAGTTATAAGATTTTTTATTCGAGGTAGATGTGAGTAAGTACAGTTGCGAAAAAAAAATATGCTTTACCTCGAATACGAAATTTGATTGGTTCTGACAAAACATAAATAAGGACATGTAAGACATGTTTGATTGAAAATTAAAAAAAATAAAGCTATGAGAGATTCTTTCTAAAGGAAGTGGAAGATGTATGAATATTAAAATTTGGAAATGCTGAGGGGTAGTCAACGTATTTATTAATTTCAAATAACATTAAAACATTTTTGCGTGTTTTACGCCGAATAGCTAATAGGAAAACTTTCATAGCGGCCGGATATAATCGAAGCACCGAGAAAGGTCAGGCATTCTAGTTATTTGTCATAGCAGCTATTATTAGCAACAAGCTGGTTAGAATGTGATACACAAGATTTTAATATAGGAAGGTTTTTTCTGTTCCTGTATAAATGTGTACCGTAGACAATGCAGTGCCGGAACTATACGAAGTAGAACGCTGAAACTTGTAATGTAGTGTCTTCCTTAGTTCCTTTATTTCGTATGAATCATAGATATATAAATATCATTTATCATTGCAACATGGAGTAAAAACTTTAATAATAATAAAAAAAATAACGTAGCGGGACGGGTTTCAAATCCAGCTACCTTCAAACATTTATAGGTTTTCTTATTTCTTAAATACATTACAATACCTCATTCCATTCTATATCAGGTCTTTAGTACTGGCTTTACTTTTAAGACTAAGCTTTAATTTTTAAAAAATGTTATCTATACATCTATACATGGCCAGTCGTGGCGCAGGGGCACAAAGTGTGAATGTAAATCGACTGGTTGTGGGTTTGATCCCCACTCGAGGAGTTGAAATATTTATTTACATTTATATTTTCATTTCCTCGCTTTGGTGTCGAGAAGAAATCGCGGCATTGAGTTCCTCCACTCAACACGCAATGCCTCCAGAAATTGGCGGAAAGTGGGGAACGGAGTGTCTTAACACTAGGTTCCCTTCGCCTACCCTGCTATGTGTGGGATACAGCGTGAAGCTGAATCTATACATTTAAAACACTTCAGTTAATGACTGACTGACTAACAGGCAATGGACAGACGAAAATACGACGACTTGGATAATTGAAACTTGGCTTGTACGTATACCTGGTTAGGGAGTTTAGGAACACTAAGAGAGGACGTCTCAAAATGATAACGGGAAAAAAAATATTTTTAGCTTTTTTTGTCTTAAATTTTACGCCAACACAGTTAAAGAGAAAGATTATTAAATAATAAAAATGAACATGTTTTGTTTGTGAAAGGCACTCTCGAACCACTTGTCTACTGAAATTGCAAGTGAGAAATGGTAAAATTAATACATGTGGCAACACAAACGGCTTATTCATGTGCGTATCTAGAAATGATTTCCAGAAAGAGTCAGAGAGGCTTGAACTTTAAAATTTCTCTTTGATCTATTTGTATACAATTTTTCTTATTTTTCAGGCTTCATTTTTTATTAATAAAAATCTAGAATGGACACAACCCACCTGGTTACTCCCTATCTCTACGCTTTATTGTATTGACAATTATGTAAGTCTCTAATAAATAACACGATAGCTAAATACTAGTTATTTTCCATTGAACTATTGTATTAAGAATAAATTTTGATAAATTGCCAGCGATGAAAATAGGTCATGTGACAACTCCATTATAAAATATCCGCAACTAGCAGTTGAACCGAGTAGAGGTATAGGAAATATGAGTTGCATGCATAATAAGCATGAGACTTTTAAGCATTTAACAGAATGTACACATTCTCTTGGGCCTAGAGCCTAGTGTTCGTTAGTTATTAGTGGTCACTTCTCTTGGATAGCATATCGTCCTTTCCAAGTTCGGTTAACGTTTAATGTACGAAATAAAAATCTTTCATGAATTATTTACTGTGAAAATTTTGGGATGAACACCAGATTATTCTAATATGGTCATTAACTGAATGTTTCATTCCCATCGCAATATTATTTAAATATAATATTTTAACTCGCCCGTTCACTTGGTGTGGATTACAATAAGGTTATTTTTATATGGTGAGTGTTCGCGACGAGAATAGCCCCGCCCCGCTCGTCGTAGCGCCGCGCCGCGATTTTGACCAAAATTATACAACACCCAAGCGATTACTGCTAAATATCGCTGTGGCTATGGCTATGTATTATGTAATATGATTATTTTGTTCCCGCATATAGTAACGGTAGGCAAACGAGGGAACTGTGCTAAGACCAATGCATACATACAGAAATTCGACGACGACGACGAAGACAATAGATAATAAAAATTGAGGATAAAAAAAATTACGAAAAGTGACAATTTATTGGTTTTTCATAGAAAAAATGATCACAAACTTGTAATTTCATACAAAATGAATGCATACATACGCCTGCAAAGTTAAGTTTGTCAGCTTTTATAAGTTAAATTAATTTTATTTTTCTTTTATCACTTTCCGTTGACCTACAAATCAGAAATTGGTACAGCACTCTCGGTGGCAGAGTCTAACTCGCACTTTACCGATTTTTTTCTTCTTCCACACCATCACCACCCATCTTACTCAAAAACGTGAAATTTACTCTTTTCGAAAATGGTTACATCATTCCACCATGTTTCTTGTCTCAAAATATATTATACGGAGGTGATAGTGAGATGGTTTGGGGATGTATTTTTGCATTTGATCTAGACGAATTAGTTTTCTGTTTGGCAACGCTGCCAGGTTCCCTCTGCCTATGCTGCTATGTGCGGAATACAGTGTGATACATACATACAAAACAGAGAAAGTAGCTCAAAAAAGTGGAAATTGGAACGGAATTTTAGAAAGGGATCCAATAGTAAAGTAAAATGAAAAATTGTCTCTTTTTTCTTAAACTATATTATTTGAAAGCTGTTTTAAGTTAAGTAGACATACTTATATTATATTACTCGATTGCCTTTTTTATTGATTGTGCTCTTTTGTTAGGAATGAAGTGGGGATGTGTCCGAATATTAAACTATACGTATAACATTTACCTATTAGGTGCTACGAGTAAATGCTTACAAACATGAAAAATTGTTCATGCAAAATTGTCTTAAGTGTTATTTACGCATTTTTAATTCGTACCTCAAAAGATAAAAATGGAACCCTTATATATACAAAGTGACCCACTTTGTCGTCTATCAAGACGATTTACTTCGATATCATGTGGACGTATCAAGGTGAAATTAATGTCAAATATTCAGGTCTATGGTCCCTTAAAATATAGAAAAACATCAAACTTGTCAGTCATCGCATTTAAAAGATACAAGCATTTATGCATCGATTTTGCTACATTTCGTATGCAATTCGCTGCGTAATCAAAACGTATGGAGTACTTCCCGTGAACGTACATTCATGAAATTTGGTAAAACAATTAAAAATATATATATATATATTTTTATAAACATTAAAGTAACCTTTGTAGTTTCCATTTTTAGTTTATATTTATAATATTGATAGATAGTTGTATTTGTCGATTCTTAAGGCGAATCATAGGGATTGATATAAGCTCGTATACAACAATAGTCGACAGGTATCGTCGGCTGCATCTTAGATACACAGTTATAAATAAAATAGTGTTTAGGAGGATTACGTATCTAGTATCTACCGCGCTCGTGAACTTTAAATCTACACATTTCATCTATTGCGGTATTTATGGTCGTACATTTATAGAATACACTTAAATAATTTACACACTTTCTTTAATATCACGCTGTAACTCGCACACAGTGAGCTACCTCACTGCGTAGTGTGTGCGGAGAGAGAGCTGGATGCGAACACTTTATTCACCATTTCCGCCCAACTCAAAGTTGAGCCTTGTCCATGTTACCAAAGCGAGTATATAAAAAAAACAGTTTTCAGAGTGGACATTGAACCCCTAATCGTCACGTTTACAGTGAGACCCTGTGCCACTACGCCACGAAGGCCTCTAACCCACCTCTTCTAGATTTACGTGTGTTTTTTTATATATCTTTTTACATATTTCATGGGTATGTTTGTTCAGACAATAACTGTAAAAAAATGAGAATTCAATGTCACAGTTACAGTCGATAGGAATTGGTTTTCATCGGATGTAGTTTTAATTAATGTAGTCTCATTTGTGCTCTTCCATTTTAATGAATAATTGTTAAACAACATGCCAATTTAAATTGATTGCCAACAATAAACACTATAAATTATGATAAACATTTAAAAACTGACTTCTCAATGTAATTTAAATAATGTCTCAAATTAATTACTTTTTAAATGGTATTTATAAATGGAAAATTTTGAGTAATTAAAATTTAATCTTAATTATTTTAATTCTAATTAATTGAAAGAATGTTTCAACATCATTATTCAATAAATTAAACTTTAATACTAGCATGACAATGTTTCTCTGCACTTTACCCGGAAAATAAATAACACAATCTTTAGATTGTAAAAACACGTAGCTGATTTTATTTTTAAATGTCCGATCGTGCCTGCCCGCTGCCGGCCGAACCTCTGAGCTGACCAAAGTGTTCTGATGCGATCACTGAGAATTATGTGGCTAACTATATATGGGATCGAGCTGAAACTGTAGTAGTAGCGGGTAGAGGGGGGACAGTCTTGGAGTATCGGCCTGGGACGATATCTCGGAGTCAGGGTGGGACTGCCGAGTGGTACAGTCTCTCTTCCGTCGAACCAACAAACTACACAAAATGGTAAGTCCAGTGGCCATAGTGGTTATAGTGGTGAAAGAATAAGTGAATAGTGGAAACAAGAGTGCCTGATTGGAAGTGGTTATAGAGGAACTTCGGGACAGTTTTTTTCTGTTGTCTTACATATATATATACGGCATTTGTCGCGTTATTTAGAAACAAACAAACATTTCACTAGTAGGCTCTAGGACGTAAAGACCGCGCGTTTAGTTGTTAAATGAAAATCTTTTGAACTGTAATACTACGGTGTTAGAAATATTTGCATATATTTTAATTACATTTGTGGCTATTAAAAAAAATAATTGCAAATTCCAGCAACTGTTTGAAAATTTTAATAATTTACCAATAAGCCATTATCATTGAAACGAACGTATTGCCCATTTAATTGAAATATTAATAATAGTATTTTTTTTTTTTTACGGACATAAATACATAAATAATATTAATGAATTGGCTAATATCTATACATAAATTATACTCATTTCTCTGTCTCAATTAACAGAACAGAAACGCAGCAACACTAACAAGGACTATTCTAATAAATAATTATCAATAAATATTTCTTATATAAATATGATATAAGTATCAGTAGACTCTTAAAATAAATCAGTTCATCCGAGATTAAGAAATTAGATCGAGTGCTATTTCTGAATGTTTCACGCAACGGAATGTACGGCTGAAGACGAACGTCGATTGATCTAAATATACGCGCGCCTTGCAACGCCTAAACGGGTGCTGTAATCGTAACCCGATAGTGGCTCGGTAGTATTGGAAAGATATTTCATAATAAAACTAAAGATTGATAAAGCTCGAAACATACATACAGTTTATACGCATGTTTCAGTGCTTAATTAATACAAAAATGTCTGCACTAAAGAAAGAAACCATTATACCCACTTGGGCTATATGTCTTCAATGTTTTAAGTTTAGGTTACATAGTTTACGTTAATGTTAGACTACCGTGTCTTTACAATAATAATGAAAAAAATTAAGAGATCTTTATGATCTTCTAAAATTTGATCGAAGAGTCACTTGAAACTTACTGGTATATTTTAAATTTAGTAATTTTAGCCAATTTATACTTAAAGTCTAACGGAAACCAAATTAAATATTTATATATACTTTAGGCGGATAAGGAAAAGAAGATCAAGAAGAAGAAGGCGAAGGAAGACGCGCCCGCTGAGGAGGCCCCAGCAGCGCCCGCACCCGCCGCCGCCGCCGCCGGTGGTGAACGTCAATCATCCCGCGGCAGCCGCAAGGCTAAGCGCACTGGCTCCAATGTCTTCTCCATGTTCTCCCAGAAGCAGGTCGCCGAATTCAAGGAGGTCAGTATTAGAATCGCATCATAGCAATTATTGGTTTCTTATGTACTTCACATTTGTCAAACTTATGAATTAAATTATTGTAAGAAATCTATGAAGATATTCATTACTCACTTACTTTTACCTTCTTATCTAAATAATCGACGACAAACGTGAGATATTCTCGTGTCGTCACCTTCAACATATATAAGTTGCTTAACAATTATGATCGTTGTTTTAGGCTTTCCAGCTAATGGACCACGACAAGGACGGTATCATCGGCAAGAACGACCTTCGCGCCACCTTCGACTCTCTCGGCAGGCTTGCCTCCGAGAAGGAGCTCGACGAGATGGTCGGTGAGGCCTCCGGCCCCATCAACTTCACCCAGCTCCTCACCCTCTTCGCCAGCCGCATGTCCGGCGGCTCTGATGATGACGACGTCGTCATCAACGCCTTCAAGTCCTTCGACAACGAGGGCAAGATCGACTCCGAAAGGCTGAGGCACGCCCTCATGACCTGGGGCGACAAGTTCTCCGCAGACGAGGTCGACGAGGCATACGACCAGATGGATATCGACGAGAAGGGTTTCATTGATACCAACAAGCTGATCACCATGCTCACCGCCAGCGCCGAGGACGAGGAGGGTGGAGAGGCCGCGTAAATGCTCACTAATATCCAAGGAGTCGAATAGATGGTGGCTACCACCTGGCCCACAAGGTTCACACATCGGATTAAACGCGATGCGAACCGAACAATTTTTTATTTAAATCTCTATGTAATTTATTGTTTCCATTTTATAATTTATACATATATAATGAAAATATAGTTTTACTATAACAATACCGTGTACAACTGTCCCTAGTTCGGGTGTTTGTTGAATCAAACGGCAAGAGTCGAGGGATATGTGAGGAATACTATGTATTCATATTTTCTGTTTTAATAAAGATTTAAATCAAGTCTGACTAAAATAAGGCCTAATGAGGTCACTTTAAGAAACCTAGACTTCTCATTACACACCATCACTAATACTGACATTATATTACTACTGCTACATATGATTTGATTAATTTAAAAGTTATATCTGGTTTTTTATTACACTCCGATATTTAAATAATAAATAAGGGAGCCAAGCAAAAGAATAATTTTATCAAAATTTGAAAAAAAAAGTCGAAAACTACATAAATACATATTTCATAATTTTTTGTCTTTATTAAGTTTTTATTAATGAAAAATAAACCTAATATTTCATAATATTTAAAAAAAACTAATAATTTTTCCACCCTGAGAGTTTATAATAAAAAAAACCCTAAATACGTTTTTGTTATGGCAGTCGCCCGTCGTGGCGCTTTGAGACAGCGTCTGATTGTAAACGTGGTATTTGTGGGTCGGCTCCACGCTCGGAAGAACCATTCGACACGCAGATCACGAAAGTTACTCGGAAAACGGAGTGTCTTAACACTAGGTTTCCGTTCCTATACTGCTGTGCAGGATAAGCGTAAAACTGTAATGTTTTAGTTTTGTATCAAAGGGAGTATATGACATTAGCGATTTACACCTCTTAGTTATGAAGGACGTAACACTGCGCGCAAAAACAATAATACAGTAACCACTATACAGACTGCGAGTCAATCTCTACTTGATTCAGGCGTTCTTAGACTCGATCTGTGAGGCTGTGAAGCTATGCTATTTCAGTTTACATATCCCTGCAAGTCTTACAGTAAACAAGTAGACTAAATCTTAATCCCAGTCCAATAATTGTACTTTAAGCACGCTTACTTTACTACTGTGGGACCCTTCTCACTCGCAATAAGAAATTATTATTTATTAATATTTTCATTTCTTCTCCCTAGTAACAAGGCAAAGTGCGGCGTTGAGTCCCTCAACTCAAAAAGTTTTAATTTGTAAAACGTAAAGAAATATAAAAAGGAGCATCTAAAACTAGCAACCAGCTGACATTAGCGCAGCATATGGAAGTTTCACTAAAATCTCATGTCCTCTTAGCAACTTCCCATGTGCTGCGGTGCTATCAGCCGATTGCCAAATGCTATGGATTCGATTCTCACTCGACAATAAATCAAATTTAAATAATGTTAATTTTAGAATACAACAAGTATAGTGCTGGATTAAGACGTTCAACGGCCCAAAAATAGACAAAGTACGTAGAGACCGGATCATGGACAGATCACGTAGGAATAGGGGTAGCCGAGTAGTCCGGGATATTCCTAAAAAAGATACAGACATACATATACAGATAGACATATTCGACACTTTTAAATATGTTTTAATTTCTAATTATGACGGTCTTTATTTTGACGCCAGAGTAAAAGAGATTTCAAATTCCAATGTCTATAAAGGAGACAAACTATTCCATACATTTTTGGGCCCAGAATGTAAAGATATGAAAATGGTATGATTTAATAGATTTAGGTACATCATTCCCTCCCTGAAAACTATATAAATTTTGGCAATCTGAGAGCTGAGTTATTAGAGATTTGATAAAAGTGAGGTTAAGTTCGCAGACCAATTTCTTGAATATCAACTTCTATAAAATATGTGATCACTGAGTTGTTTAAGCATTAATGTTTATTATTTATAAATAAAACACATTTTAATTAATATTTTATTCTTCTTAATAATACTCATAACATGAGCACAGCAGCCTACCATTCGTCTTCCTACAATACAATTGCAGTATTTCATAGCAATAGCTTCCCTTTCTCTACGAAAGCTGTCAACTAAAATGTAACAGAAATATATTTTCCTGCTTATATGTCGGGATTATATCACACCTCTAAGTAACCAGGTTGTGGTGGTTTTTATCGTCTAAAGGTAGTCGGACTAGGGTATTGCAGTGTCCATTGGCTATCCCACAATTCACACAGCGATTCATATCCATAGCGTGGTGGTCGTAAGATCCAAAAGATTTCAGAGTCCAGTGAGGAAGCGAGGGTCGTACAAAGTAGGCAGAGTCAAAATCCGAGAAAAACAAAACAGTAGTCGTTGAAAATATCAAACAAACGGGAAAACATTCAAAACGTCGACGCGTTATGACACGAACGTAATGACAGAAGCAAATGTTTTTTTTTAATGTTTTTTATTTAATGGCCTGATTTTGCGATGACAAACAGATGCAAAAATGCAAAAAATCATTAGACAAGGTGTGATTGTCAATCAGCTGTCACATCTCTGACTTAATGTATGATTGATTTTAATCGATTAAGGATCTAAATCTTAATTTTTTCATTTTTCTCCACTTCCAGATTGTCAATTAATTTATTATTTGCTATTCTAAAAATAAAAAAAAATTGTAATTTTTTAGATCACATCTCAATTCTTTACGTGACGGCCCAAAAGTTTCATTCTCCTTTATATTAAAGAACCTTCGGACGTAACGTCAAATTTTTATATAATCTGTATTTATCAATTGTCAAATTATGACAGTGTAAGTGTAAGTGGGGAGTCGACTAATTGTTTACATTTGAAAAATGAGTGCGGAAGCAGTGCAAAAAGTGACAAAAACCTTTAAATTTTCCTTCCCAACATGCACCAACGAGGAATTACTTTTCAAGCTAGAAGTTCCAGTGGAGATCCCCTACGGAGGGTCCACCCGCGAACTTGTGCAACGAGTAATAAAAATGTTTCATATACCGGTGTATTTAGAAGATGGTATCTAAATTAATCAATTACTATGGACATTACACTTCCTTTAACATCGAAATAAATATGTATCTAACATTTTTTATTCTAAATTGTAGAACTTAACGCGAAACTAGCGTCTTTCGTATCAGAAGAAACAAAAAACTTTCATAATGAACGTGACGCTAAACTCATAGACCAGTTGAAGAATAACGAATTAAATGTTGACGGTATAGTAAAAAATTGGGAGAAGTTATTTAAAGAGAATGTAGTAGACTTTGCTGAGCAAAAGGGGTCATCAGATGAGGAGGTGTTTGCAGCTGCATATCACAAGTTGGTTCATTCACCAGCTTTGGAGACAATAATGCAAGTGGAAAGTGCATACGCCAAAACAGTTATGACTATGTTAAAAAATAGAGATGAGGATATTCAGAAACTTACCAAGAGGTATTTAATATGTTTAATTTTTTTATGCAGTATTAACACGCCACAGTTTTTTTTTGTCTGTGCCTTTTTTGTACTTAATTGATTATTATAAATGTTATTTTTTCTTTTTAAAATGTGAAGTGGACGTTAATATCTTGAATGGTCTGCTTTTGTTAAATCCGAGTCCCTTTTGTCAAATCCGAGTTTTTGGCCATTGATTATGTTGATTGCGGCACAGTTAGTTGATTTCGTAATATATCTATTGCCTCCTCATCTCTATAGGAAATAGGCATTTTGATGTTGTGTTCCACTATATCAGTCACGGAACCTTCATTTGCCCGGCGAATGAACCTGCCGATAGCGTCTTCTTCGGCGTCAGTGTAGTAGATGCATCCTTTTGTATGCCTTGTTAATGTTTTTTATTTATTGATACATGTTTTCATACATTTCTTAATACCTTATGTGATTGGACATCCTATTTAATACAAAAATTATCTTTAAAATTGTATATTTATTATGTGTAAACATCTTTTAATAAAATGAAAATAAATGATTACATTAAGTAACATACAATACACTATAATTATAATATTGTTAGCAAACACGTGTGGGTAGATTTAGGTGAAAATAACTATAAAAGTAGTGGAATTGTGTCAATCGGGGGCAGTTGGTTGTAGGAAACAGCCTTTATTGGAAGGAAACTAGTGTGAAGTATTGTTATTAGGTGATACATATTGCTTATTGCAATTACATGGTATCCCTTTCTAAATAGTTTAGAAACATATAGACGATGTATGTTGCATCCTATAGTGTCCTATAGAGTCAATACCCTCCGTACCTGGTTTTCTGTTAAATTTTGGAGTTGAATGGCGAATACTCAATGCCATGGTTTGCCTCAACACCAGAGTGAAGAAATAAAACCATTAAATATTTTATTTTCTTGAGTGGGGATTGAACCCACAACCTGTGACATTTACTTTATGCCCCTGTGCTATGACTGGTTTTTTTAGACTATATTGATAATCTATATTAATATTAAAAAACCAATTAAGATATAAAATTTAATTAAAGCTGCTGGGCTGATTATAAATGGATAGAGAGAAATAAAAAAAATATTATAAAGACAAAAAAAAATTTTGTTAAACACCTTATTAATATTTCAATTTGAAAAATTATTTTTATGTTGGATATCGAAGAAGGCAAAATGTTGAAATGGGAGAACTGAAGAGAAATTACAAAAAACTAAGGAATATCTTCAAAATTATTTTAAACAATACAGTATTATTTCTTACAATTTAATGCATTCGATTTGTTGTGCATTTTATATTATTATAGATCCTAATCAATAATCATTTTAGCAACGAATCATAATACCCATGATAGAACATGTCATTTCATTAATATTTATTCTATGGGCCTATATAATTTGCAACATCGCCCAAACTGCTTTAACGCCCGAACATTAGCTTACGGCTACAAAAATTAGCTTCACGCTGTATCCCGCACACAGCAGGGTAGGCAGAGGGAACCTAGTGTTAAGACACTCCGTTCCCCACTTTCTGGCGGATTCTGGAGGCATTGCGTGTTGAGTGGCAGAACTCAACGCCGTGCAGAACCTCGACACCAGAGCGAAGAAATGGAAATATAAATTTAAGTAAATATTTCATCTCCTCGAGTGGGGATCGAACCCACAACCAGTCGGTTTTGCAGTCACACCTCGTGCCGCACTCACACACACACACACACACACGACCGGCCTCGACGACGATTATTATTTAAAATATGTGAATAACACGAATCATATTTTAAATTGATTAATTTCTTACCAATATATAGCTTACCCATATCATACAGATGAAATGGTAACCCACCATTCAATCTGAAATTTGACAAAACTTTCCTGAAATTATTAACAATAAACAATTGCAGATTTATCGGTTTTATTTAAATTTCAATCTGAACGACACATTGATTGAAAAAGGAGGTACTGAACACAGTTGCCGATAAACACTCTCTCACAGTACAGCTTGTCTATAGCACTACTCACTTGCATGTATATATAATTCATTAGATCACCTGGCAGGTAGAAAGTCCTACCAAAATGATCTGTCTTTTTGAGAATCATATTTTTTTACTTATGAATAACACCCTATTAAAATTTCAAGTATGGGGTATACTTATAGTATAACTATAAAGAAGAGGTATGTGGCAAGTTTTCAGATTGCGTGAAATAGCTACCCAATAATTGGTGCTAGCTCTCCTACTACTATTATCTATACTAATATTATAAAGCGCGTTAATTTGGCATCTAAAGTTAACGGTATAACGATGTTCGGGCGTTAAAGCAGTTTGGGCGATGTTGCAAATTATATAGGCCCATAGAATAAATATTAATGAAATGACATGTTCTATCATGGGTATTATGATTCGTGGCTTATCTCTTTCTCTTGTCACATTGTACATCCTATAGGAAAGGTTGGCTTCTATCATATCACATGAAGCATCTTCAGCGGCACCATTATAGCCTGAAGGATTTCTGATAAGTTTTTTTATAAGCCTTGGCTTGTTTAATATTATTATAAATATTCTTTACAGATTTCACTCGATTGTTAGTTTTCAAACTCATACAAGTAGTGGATTAATACACTTTTTTCTTCAGTTCTTCGTTTTGCCCATCTCGATTTGTATTAAGATCTTGAAGCACTCAATTTCTCTTTCGTATACTCAACGCCAGAACTAGTTCGCTTCTTTCAGCTCGTTCATTTAATTTAATTATTTTTGCTCAAAATTATTCATCCCAGATTAATTGAATTAAGTTATATTTTTGTAATAAATAATAATTTATTAAACATTCCTAACAGAAAACAAATAGTTATAAGGAAAAAGTCAAATGTGTATAATTTCTGCGAATCAGTCAAAGTTCTAAAACTATTTCTAAAAGCCTATTAAGTAAAGAATATTTTCAGATAACAACCATTCCTTAATATTGCTTTGAACATAAACATCAAATGTTTATAAAATTTTCTATAATTTGAATATAAAAGTTTATTTGTCTCATATACTAGAGGATATATACGCAACCAAGAAGAACAAACACTATAACATTGGACTACAACATTACATAAGGATGAAGGTTCCATATCTTAATAATCTCTATATATAATAAGACAGTAAAAATATTTTGTCTGTACATTTAGTAATTTTGACTGAAATGGATAGAGGGACACTTAAAAAGACTAATAGAAAGCAAAAAGATTTTTTTTGAATTTCTTGTCTGTCTGTCTGTCTGTCTGTCTGTCTGTCTGTCGACATATTGTTGTCCGCATTTTTCTCTGAAACTACTGAACCGATTTACTTGAAAATTTCACCATTTGCTTTGTTTTAA
>JAATLQ010029494.1:0-44658 GCA_013421005.1 Heliconius erato x Heliconius himera | reverse complement strand
GACCGGTTCTTTTATACGGCAGCGAATGTTGGCCAGCACTATCTCGGCACACTCAAGAGCTTCACGTCACGGAAATGAAGATGCTGAGGTGGATGTGCGGCGTAACGCGGTCTGACCGCATACGCAACACATTCATTCGAGGTAGTCTTGGAGTCCGTGACGTAGCGGATAAGCTCCAAGAGCGTCGCCTGAGATGGTTTGGTCACGTTACGCGCCGGCCTAGGAACTAGGTCGGATGCAAGTGCCTTGCTATGTCAGTCCCTGGAGTGAGACCTCTCGGACGCCCAAAGAAGCGCTGGTTGGATGTCGTGAAGCAGGACATGAGAGCCAATGGTCTAACCACCGAGGACGCTAAAGACCGTGCAAAGTGGAGTAGGTTAAGTAGGAAGGCAGACCCTGGCAAAAGCCGGGACTAATGCCAGGAAGAAGAAGAAGAAGATTATATATAGAGATTAAATATTTCATTTCTTCGAGTGAGAATCGAACCCACCACCTGTCACGTTTATAGTAGAAAACCTGTGCCACCACTGGCCTCATATAACAGAGTAAGCAGAGAAAATCTAATGTCGCGATACACTTTCTGCACTTTGAGTAGTACACACTACACATTGCATGTTGGGTGAGGGGACTCAACCGCAGACTTTGACATCCCAAAACAGGAAAATAATAATTTTCGCGTGTAGGATATTGAACCTACAATCATCATAATTTACAATTAGATCTGTCTCAATTCGCCCTAAGTCCTTCAATTTATATATTTTTTAATTTTCTTTTGTTTTCAACTTTTTTAGACTAAAAATGGGAATTGAAGGTGTGATGGTATCCTATAATTACTCTGATGGTGGTGAACTAGCGAATATTCTGACAGTATCCGCTTCTGGTATAAAGTTTTCCAAACGATGGGTTTTAACCCATGGTTCTATTTTATCACCATTAAAAGAAGCAAATATAATTAAGAATGCCAGAGGAAGACCTATATTGAACGAAGAGTTTTACGACAACCTTCCTGAAATCTATGTAACGTGTGAAAAAGGAAAATCAAAAGTGCCAAATGTATATGACAATATTGAAAAGCTGAGTAGGGAAAGGAATATGGATAATGATATAGACTTCGAACACAGCAGCTATCAAGTGCGCGTGCTGACTGGAAGGTGAGACGACAACTTTTAAAATATATATTTCATCATAATTTTATTAACTTCTGCCACTTAACACGCAATGCCTCCAGAATTTGGCAGAAAGTGGGGATCGGAGTGTCTTACACTAGGTTCCCTCTGCCTACCCTGCTGTGTGCGGGATACTGCGTGAAGCTGATTTATTAGCTTCGCTGCTTCCTGCGTATACATATGTAGTAGGATAGGTAGAGGAAACCTATCCGACATTCCCCGCTTTCCGCTCAATTTTTGAGACATTATGTGTTGAGTGGCGATACTCAACACCGTGATTTGTCTTTTTACCAGAGTCAGTTTGCTTACAGTAAAATACTAAAAGGTTCGTTGATTTTCCCCTTCCCCAGGATATGCCACGTATGGCAGTGCCCAGTGTTGGACCGGTGTGTAAACGACATCCTGTACAGCTGGACCATCGGCCACCGAGACGGTGATATGGACAAACAGACGCAACTTGGCAAAGCGTTACTCTCAGTGTTCGTTCTTGTTGATTTGGAAAGTGATAATAGAAGTGAGTACGTTGTTTCATCATTTTATTTTAAAAAATAAGGAAATCAATCATATTCTTATAATAATTATTATAATAATTTTACCCTTGTTAATTGTTTTTTATATAAATTAGAATACTAATTACCCATAGGCGTATAAATGTTGTTTTTATTTTTCGTATAATTTCTGGGGTGGGCACCAGACTATTCTAAGACTACTAATCACGACCCACCCGGCCCCCCATTTTCTACGGGCGTAGGAAATACAATTACCGCAACAAGTGCCATTTAAATTAGGAATAAAACAAATATTTTTTTCAACTAGCAGAAGTGTGTGACTGTAAACACGACGGTAGTGGGATCGATTGTAATTTGAGGAAATGAAATATTTAATATTTTCATTTACAAGCTCTTGGAACGCAAAGCGCGACGTTGAGTTCCGCCACTCAGCAAGCAATGCCAATGGAAAATTCAATGAAAAGTGGGGAACGGAAGTCTTTATGGGAATAGAGTGGCTCAATACTAGATTTCCAGGTTCTACCTGTCCTGCTAAGTGCGGGATACAGCGTGGAATTAAAAAAAAACTCACTCAACGATTAGAAAATTCAACTATTAACGTCTTGCACATTTAAATTGTACACTTACTCAACACGCAATGCCTCCAGAATTCTGCAGAAAGTGGGGAACGGAGTGTCTTAACACTAGGTTCCCTCTGCCTACCCTGCTATATGCGGGATACAGCGTAAAGCTAATTTAATTTTATTTTTTTTACTTAATTGATGTGTATTATTTTCAATGCCGCGTTCCAGGTTTCAAAACACTAAGGCCGCTCTCCGAACTGCTGGACATGGTGCGACCGCCTCCAGAACGAGGGACGACCATACAGGTGCACTCAACACCGTTTGGATGTGAGGTACTCGCAGGGTCACTAAAGGGGGTGTTATACGTACGTCTGTATGATTGTCTGTGGCATCTTAGCTTCCAAACGGAAGACTCGATTTTGATATAAAATTTTTTTCGTTTGAAATGTGATTTATTTTTGATTTGATTTGTTCTTAGCTATGGTTTTATATATATTCAGCCATTTATAGATTATCCGCTCTTTTCTAGTTGTTTATTTACTTTTTAGAATTTTTGTGTCGGAGGTTTTTTAAATTTTCATTTAATTATTTTAACATAATGCTTTTAATGTTTCCAATCATGAACATTGGGACACAAGCGTGTGACAATAAATGTAGACAGGCTGTAGATTCGATTCTCACTCAAGGAAATGAAATATTTAATATTTTCATTTCTTCGCTCTGGTGTCGGCAAAGCGCGGCGTTTAGTTCCGCCAATCAACACGCAATGCCTCCAGAACTCGGCGGAAATTAGGGATACGTATATAGGTATAAGGAACGAAATGTCATAACACTAAGACCCCTATGCCTACTCTGCTGTAAGCGGGTTACCGCGTGAAACTGCTAAATATTTATATAGAATTAATCATAATAGAAGCCTTATAGGTACTTTTCTATTTTAGTCGCACCTTTTCCGTAATCAAACATTATTTTATATTACAGGTTTTCCTGAACGCAGTAACTCGTGGTGCCGTCTGCGGTGTGGTCGGGAAGAGGCCGTCACTTCTACTCACCGATGCCGCTACTGCCTTGGGCTCTGAGGGCGGGCCTGTCTTCACTGAGGGGCCTACGTGAGTTCTTATATTGTTTATGTATTTATTATTATGAAACTCAGTAACATTTGATACAATTAATATATGTAGATTATAATAATAGACAATGAAAAGAAAGTCAATTTTGATTGTATAATACCTGTGGTAAATACAGTTTACGAAATCATAAAAAATAAACTATTTAAAAATAAACATTTCAGAAAAATAATAAATTATACATGTTAGAAATAAATTATTGAAACTTATACTGCAGCATGAAGCTAAAAAAACTAAGACACTCTGTTCTCCGTTTTCCTAATATTTAAGAAATACTGCGTTTGACGGCGGAACTTAACCACAACCATCGCATTCACATTCGCACTCTGTGCCGCCACAATTTCAAGAGGTGTGGGTTCTAATCCCGCTATGGTCATATTGTATAGGCTTTTATAAAATATAAATTTCTAAATAATCCTTATTATAAATATGTTTTCAGCAAGGAGCTAGTGGCAACGATAGTGTGCAGCGTGTCGTGGTGGCGCGGCGAGTGGGTGGGGCTGTCGCTGGCGGCGCCGCTGCGCGCCGTGCTGGCGGCCAAGCTGCGCGTGCCGCCGCCGCACCCGCCCCGCGCGCCGCCCACGCCGCTCTACGCCAAACTGCTGGGTAACATGAAATTATATGGACGAAATCATTTTCTTCATAAGTATTAGAATTTAAATAAATAAAATTATGTCATTGAAAAAAAAAAATTAAGAAGCTCAATTTTTTTACCTTTTTTAGGAATAAAATGAAAGTAATAAATAATGACCATGTCCATTGCCAAAAACTTAACTCACTTTGGTTGTAACTCCCAAATATTGTAAGCTATAAACGCCTACGAACATATTAGGAGCAAATATTTTTTTTACATTTTATTATATTAGATTCGTAGGTGCTTCTAATTTATAAGTGTTTAGAAGTGTTCGGCAGGGGGTTAAAACCATGATGTGTGGTCTGTGTCTAGCAATGGGTCATCTCATTTTACAAAATAAAGAAAGTCTGGCTTGTCATAATATAATCTAATCTAGATATTTGATTTACTCACATTGTATTCCGTCAAACATATAATAATGTTTGAAAAATAGTAATAAATCATATCGCCTCTCACTATATATTAGTGTTTGTGATTAGGATCGAGATTGAACTATACTGTTTTTATTTTTAAATTTTTAAATACTTTATATACTTATATAGCCAAATAAATAATTTACTATATTTAACATTTTTAAAATGTTATACTATACCTAGAAAAGAGAAATACTTTTAAAGAAAACTTTAAATAGTCTCTAAGAGGGTTTATAAGAGGCGATTTAAATCCTGTTATCTTAAAAACTTCACACATTTCAATAAAAGTAAATAATTCACTATAGAACATCACGAACAAAATAATTAATTAGTATTGTAACAAACAAATAGAAATATTAAAATATACAATGTCGTCGTGCACAGAAGCGATCGACCGCACGACGCTGCTGGTGCGGTGCGGCGCGGCGTGGGGCGCCGGCCTGTACCTCGGCGGCGGACACGTGCTCACCTGCGCGCACGTCGTCAAACATGTAGCTACTCGCAATATTTAATATTACTCATTTTCAGAAATCGGAAGCGTATTGCTTTTATATATTATTAACAAGGTTAACGGAGTCTTAGCTGTATTGATGAGACGGCGAAACGTCAGCACAGCTGCGCGTTTGGTCGTACACAATGCAGTGTTGGTACCGACGCTGTTATACGGCAGCGAAACGTGGGTATTACAGAAGAAGAATGAAAGAAAGATGCATGTCGTGGAGATGCGATCTCTTCGTAGGATATGCAGAGTCAGCTTAGCTGATCGCCACGACGGCCTTTACATTTGTAACAATTACTAATACTTAGCCGAAACTCTAACAAAACTAATAATATGCATTTCAAAACCAATTCCAGCACGCGTCCTATAAAATATCGTTATATTGCCAAAACAAAAAGGAAACAGCGATAGTGAAATATAAAACTAAAGATGACAAAGCGTACGACCTCGCGTTGCTGTTCACCAATCCCGAATACTGGACCAACTTGACACCCGCCGTGTTCGCTGAGGATCCTGCTGAAAAAGGTAATCTTTTCTACAATTTATGAAATTGATATTAGGGGCCATTCAAGTGTTACGTTAGCACTGTAGGGGGGTGGTGGGGGGTGTTTGGGTTTGCTTATTTTTGACGTGTTCAATGAAATATTTTCAAGAGGATTGCTTATTTTTGATGACATAGGGGAGTGGGGGTCAATAATTGCAAAAAAACTACTTACGTGATACTTGAACAGCCCCTAATCGTTTTATACATTTTTTTATTATTCGACAAGTATAGTAGTTTAGTTACTAGGTAGGTCGGTACAGTATCATACACTGCTCTAAGTTTTTAGTTCGTTATGCATGTTGTATGGCGTAACTTAACGCTGCACATCTCCGTCAAACCCAAAACAATAATATAACTAATCTATATATCAATCTATATCTATAGATATTTTTATTAAGAGACTCTGCCATACAAGTGTTATTAGAAGATATAGCATACAAATTTTACATAGTAGCCGATTTTTTTTCTTTAATTATTATTTACATACTAAACACGTTATAAATATCTAAAATCAAATTAAAAAATTAAATCAGCTTCACGCTGTATCCCGCACACAGCAGGGTAGGCAGAGGGAACCTAGGGCCGGTCGTGGCGCAAGAGCACTAGCGTGTGACTGTAAACGCGGCTGGTTGTGAGTTCGATTCTGACCAGAAGAAGTAAAATACATAATATTTTTAATTTCTTCGCTTTAGTGCCGAGGCAAAGCGCGGCATTGAGTTCCGCCATTCTACGCGCAATTCCTCCAGAATTGGGCTAAAAAAATGAGAACGTAGTGTCTAAATACTAGGTTCCCTCTACCTACCCTGCTGTGTGCGATATATAGTGTGAAGCTAAACAAAATATAAAGATTGATAATTTGTCAAGAAAAACTCTCAAGAGAGTATATGTATTATTTACATATATTTTAAAGTTGAATCGTCAGTTATTAATCACTCACTTAATATCAATATGTTATTGAAATTCCACATAAACATTTTGTCTCAAGTGCGATACTCACATTGATAATTAAACAATAGATAATTCAACTTTGTCATTATTACTAGCTAATACTAACTATTACCGATTTTTTGCCTTTTCATATAAATGTGGCGGTGACTACGGTGGTACGTCACAGACAGACAGGTTCCGCTTTTTGATATTACGCTACGGAACCCTAAAAACGTCTCCCCTACAATTAAACTGGATTTAACTCTCGATTTGTATTTTTGTAAAAATATAGAAGATGTGAAGATATTATTTTTCTTTCACTATCAATATTTGTCATCATATACGTTAATTTACACGTCACAATTCTCTATTTCTATCTGTTTTTGTATTTTTAATATATTTCCAAATATATAGAGGCCAGTTGTGGGTTCGATCCCCACTCGAGGAGATGAAATATTTACTTAAATTTATATTTCCATTTCTTCGCTCTGGTGTCGAGATAAAGCGCGGCGTTGAATTCTGCCACTCAACACGCAATGCCTCCAGAATTCGGCAGAAAGAAAGGAACGGAGTGTCTTAACACCATGTTCCCTTTGCGTGCCCTGCTGTGTGCGGGATATAGCGTGAAGCTGATAATATATAAATCCATAAATGAACATTTTATTAATATTAAACAGGTGAACCGGTCCTAGCAGCTGGATATCCATATTTCAATGAGAACAATCTAGAAGATCTAAAACCAACGGTTACAAGTGGACACATAAACAGTGTGTCGCCTTCCATGATACAAACCTCTTGTTGTGTGCAATCGGGATTCAGGTAAAGTTTCTTGTAAGTTGTAGTCTGTAGGACAAATATGATTGAAATAGAATTAAATGCTGTTTATTTCACACTTAATTTTAAAAAATATATTTTTGGAAAAAAAGGACTGGCTTTTTTTTTTTGAAGTCGTCTAAAATAGCAAAACCTCATAAATGTAACAAATACTTTTTCGAAAACCGTATTGAAATCGGTTCAGTCAAACGCGAGAAATTTGTGAACTTGAGGTTTTACTTGAAAGTAAAGAAAAGGATCGTGTGGCATAAACCATACATGTTTTTAATAGTCATGTTTAGCTCAATTTAAACCATATACTGTAAAAAATGTAATTACTATTTTTTCCCGTTCGTCGCCTAACAAAATATCTATTTTTATTACAAAGCTAGAGTCCACTCGAGGAAATTAAATATTTAATATTTTAATTTTTCTCGCTCTAGTAAACAAGACGTTAAGTTCTGCCATTCCACACTATGCCTCCAGAACATCAGCGAAAAGTGGGAATATGTTTTAATAGGTTCCCAGGTCCCCTTTATCTACCCTGATATATAAGGAATACAGTGTAAACTTTAAAACAAGGTATAAATGAATAATATTAATAATTATTGCCCCACCAGCGGCGGTCCGATATATCGAATAACAAAGGAATTAAAAGCAGAAGTTCTAGCCACAATAGTAAGCAATGCCAAGACCGAGACGGGCGCGAGTTACCCCTACGTCAATATGGCGGTGCCGACGCGCGCCTTCATCAGGCTTGTACAGCATTTTATATTAGATAGAGGTATGTATAAAGGAAATTGTAAGGTGTGGTTCTTTGATTATGGTTTTTAGGCGTGTCATAGAAACATTTACATAGACAATGCTACGTAAAATAAAGAAGTTTGTATTAGTTGAATATAGAGGAAACCAAACTTTAACGACAAGTTAAAAAGCTTAATAACAATAGAATGTCTTATTAGTTAAGCTACAAAAATAAAATTAGCACTAGTCTTAACAACATTCTCATATAAAAATCAGTCAGCATCTGAATGTGAACAAGATGGTTGTGGGTTCGATTTCCACTTGGGGAATAAATTATTTTCATTTCCTCGCTCGCCTGAGTTCCGCCACTCGACATGCAATGTATGCAAAAGAGTTGACATTTGGTTTCCTTTAGATACCCTGCTATATGCGGAATTCAGAGAGAGAGAGAGAGAGGGAGAAAAAATAATTAATACTAAAATAATTTAACTTTTCAGACGAAACGAAATTGTCAGCAATAGAAAACAACAAAGAAATGATTCAATCGCAATGGAGACTACTCCCTTACAGATCGAAAATATGACATGTTATAAATATAATATAAATTTGTGATATTTGTACATAAATAAAGGAGAAAAATATTTATATATAATTTTGTTTTATGTTATTATATATAAAAATGATTTATATTTTCTATTTTGGTGACTAAAAAAATCTTCGTTTTTATGTTAAATTAAATAATATTTATTAAAAGTTATGTTAAATACGATACTATATGGTGTTTATTTCAACCTATTTAATTGTTCAATATAATTGGCTGATGTGAGTATGTATTAGAGATAAGCTTTTATCACTGATACTCATACTTGATTTAAGCTTATCAAGTATGAGTATCAGTGATAAAAGCGACAATAATAATGTAGTACTTACTATGTTTATAAGATCATCATGGCACAGTGGAATAATGTTCATCTGTAAGAACGAAGGTTGTGGGTTCGCTCCTCATTTGGAGAAATGAATTATTTTTATTTCGTCGCCCTGGAAACAAAGCGTGGCTTTACTTCCAATACTCAAAACCTACCCTGCTATATGAGTGATATAAAATGGAGATGAATTATTCAACTTTCTTTTGACTTAAACAATTTGTTTTATATGTTAATATTTTTTAAAAATAAAACTATTATCAACGGTCTAAACGTCATGTTATGTGAAAAAAAAGTAAGTCTATAATAATCAGACTTTTTTTACGAAACTTCAAATCAAAGTTATGAAAAAATGTAGTTGAGAATATTGGCTTAGAATATTTGAATTGTCTAAATTATCGAACTTTACACAAATCAGCTTAGGGAATCTAGCGTCAAGACACTCCTTTCCCCCGTGTTGTGCGACACCAAAGCAAATAATATAAAATATAAATTTAAATAAATATTTAATTTCCTCGTCGGTTTTTCAGTCACACTTCGTGCCGCTGCGCCACGACTGGCCTCATAAAATTTTAATATATCATTTTAAATATAAATTTATTTTTATTTATCCTCTTTGAACTTTAGTAAACAGTAATATTGTTGATGTAAAAAAAATTTTCGTCCCGATTTGCGACCACATTAATCTAGCGTTGGACAGAGTGACTAGCTCCGCTATTTATATTTTGACATTAAGACTTATTGCCTTCATACAATCCAGGAAGGTATATTGGCACTGACTGACTGACTTAATGCTTTTGTTATGATCTCTATGGTATAGTGCAGTATCCCATTTTCTTCCTAGGTTTAAGTTTAAATCCTAATATTGAATTTAAATTATGTATTTATTTTATTTAGATTCATATTTAGATAAAATAATAAAAATAAATCAGCTTCACTCTGTATCCCGCACACGGCAGGGTAGGCAGAGGGAATCTAGTGTTGAGACACTCCGTTCCCCTTTTTGGAGGCATTGCGTGTTGAGTGGTAGAACTCAACGCCGCGCTTAGCCTCGACACCAGAGCGAAGAAATGGAAATATAAATTTAAGTAAATATTTCATCTTCTCGAGTGGGGATCGAACCCACAACCAGTCGGTTTTACAATCACACTTCGTGCCGCTGCGCCACGACTGGCCTCACATAGATGGCAAAAAACAAAAAACACTCAATGTGGCAACCAATTGTGTTTTAGGTATAAATATACATTCCAAGAGCCAGTGGAATTTTAATTTAGAAATAATTGCTAATAAAAAAAAAGATAATTATATACAGGAAGCGTCAGCACTCCTTTTACGGGAACAGCATAAAGGATAAAATATTTCAAACCCATACCTAAAGAAATTAATCAAGATACCTCAACAGTTTGGACGTAGGATTTTTTTTTCATTTCACGATGTTTATCCATACCTGTATTTCGTGTGACGCAATTACGCATAGATACGAATAACGTAAACACATAGTACTACAAAAATACTACTAAGCGTTTCCGATATGCAACTTTTCATTCACATAAACAATATTAGAACGAGAAAGGGATATCTCTCGTTCTATTTTACGCAATTCAACATCGCTGCCATTACCTACGACTTGATTTCGTGAATGAGGGGTGTGCCGCGTTATCGCTTTGATAAGTTTGTCATCATTTTAAACTGATAATTTTATTAATTATTTTGTTTGAAAAAATAACTTTTTAATTTTTGGAATAATATCTTTAGTTTTAATTGTATTAGGTTTTTATAAAATAGTTAAAACTGTGGTTTTATTTAAAGTGGTGATGACAAAAACACTGTATATTGAAACTATTAAGGTATTTCATCTTTAAAGAAATTTTACGAAGATTATATTTGACTTTTATAGCATGTAATTTGGACGTATACTACCCACCCCTCCCTGGAATATGATAGCGGCACTCAAAGAGAAACAACCCCAGGAGTGTACGAGCACCTCCGGTGTTGGAGAATCCCTCCCTGAGTCTCCAAACTCAGGCCATGCCTCATGCCAGTTTCGCGCTAAGGCCGGCAACGCACCTGTAGCTCCTCTGGTGTTGCACGAGGTCGTGGGCGGCGGTAATCACTTACCATCAGGTGACCCGAACGCTCGTTTGCCTTATCCTTTTCCATAAAAAAAATACTTTTCGAGAAAATGTAAAATTAAAATAATTCAACGTCCTGTTTACGGCCGCAAGGCTAATCTCAAGTACCGCGGGGGGCGCCCTTCTCGCCGATGACGTCGTACCATACAGCTACGTAGGGTTCTTGATTGAATGTATCAATCTGTTGGCAAACGCAGCATAATAAAAGTATTTTAGGTGGTATGCGGGCGAAGCCGCGAGTGGGCCGCTAGTTAAACAATGAAATTGTAACCTTTATATTGAAAAGAGCAACTATTACTTTCGAGCCGGTCATAGCAACATGTTTTTTTATTCCATTCAATTTAAATTTTCTATTTGTAGCGCAAGTTGACAAGTCTATTTGAATATAGAACAATTTAAAATAATTTAAATTTGATCAAAAATTTATAATATAACGAAAAGTCAGTTGAACATAAAAAAATACCATAGGTCATGAGAATGGTATGTCATTGCGGAACCTATTATTTAGAATTATATTCGTGTAGTGTTTCATTTATTTATTTAATACAGATTATAAATAAAAATGTTATCTCAATATAAAGTAGTTATTGTATTGGCTAAACCCTTAGATTTCAATGTATGGATATTAACTTCGTAAAATGAAAATGTAGAACATGACACACATGAAAGTGAAACAGATTAGTTAATAAATTGTGAAGTTTTAGCGGGTGAAGCCACGAGCCGATCACTTGTATAACATAAAACAACAGGTGATAAATACTGTCCTGGAAAAACTGTTTTCTATATTCGTATTCATTCGATATTTTTTTAAAAAGAATCGATTAATTTAACTCGATAATCGAACTCGTGTAAATCTAAAACATTTGTATATGTATTCTGTTAGTGTAAGTGACTAATGTCAATTGTCAAGACTCAGTTGCTTGGTCAAGACATCAGATTTGTATTATTCTGTATAATATTTCAGAAAAAACTTTTAAAATAATGTCTATTATGTTATTTCGATTGTCATAGTGCCTTTTTCGTTAACTATCAATACTTCAAACTTAAATAATATCTAAAATCTTTGAAAATGACTACAAAATAAATTATAATAAACAAAATAATTATTTACTGATACACAGTTTACATTCTGTGTAATGTTTGTGAATTTTTTTATATGCTAACAATGAAACTGTTTCCACTGTATTTGTTAATTATTTTAAAACGGGAGTGAAGTAGATAATTGAATTTAAAGTACATTTTTACTTGATGTGTCCAACTGCAAAAAAATATAATGAAGGGAGTTTTAAAAGTTCTTATGTGGAAACATCTCATCGTCCGTATGAGACGATTTATCCACACACCAGTCGAAATTATAGCTCCAATCCTTTTATTCATATTATATTATTTATTTAAAGATCAAATAGCTAGCATACCACCTGTTAATACTTATAATGACAGCATTCAACAAACTGTAAGTACAGATATTGTGTTTTTTGAACTCTTTTGTTTTTCTTGTTCTAAATAGATGGGACCAAATTTCTAGTAGAACTTGGCAAGTTTAAAAGCAGTACTGAAGTTATCTTTTTAAGGACTAATATAAATTTTAAATAATTGTTAGATAATTGCTTAAAATGATTTTAAAATATTTCCTACTTATAGTCTATCTATATTTTAGGAACCAGTTAAAATTAACTCTGTATCCAATCCTGTGGAGATTTACTATACCCCAGAAACAGATTTTACAAATCGGCTTATGAAATTGGTTGAAAATTACTATGTATTACATCCACCTCCTAATACATTTGTAGGTGAGTTATAATTAATCAAAAGTATATTTTAAATATTTGTACTATGTTAGTATTTCTATCTTCATGTTAGAATATAATAGATTCAGGAGGAGAAGGTCAGTCGTGGCACAGGGGTACAAGTGTGTGACTGTAGACCCTACTGCTTGTCAGTTTGATTCGCACTGGGGGAAATGAAATATTTAATATTTTCATTTTCATACTCTGGTGTTGAGGCAAAGCATGGTGTTGAGTTTGGCTACCCAACATGCAATGCCCCAGAATATGTTGGAAAATGGAGACACCTGACTGCAAATATAATGAGAATTGGGGGAATGAAATGTTATTATTTCCTTACTCTGGTAAAAAGAAAATGACAATAAGACACATCTCAAAAATTAAATGATGCGAGGGAAATGGTGTATTTTAATCCAAGGTCCCCCCTCTTTCTACCTTCTTATATGTAGAATATATCATGAAGTAAAAAAAATATTTATAATATATATTTTTTTCTGAAGCATTTTTGATTTTACTGTTTGTTTACAGCCAATGCAAAACCTTCAATTAAGCCCTTGCAGAATACATCAATGTTGCAAAAACCGCCTCATGGTGTAGCTGTTGTAATATTTAAGGTAAAGATAACTTTATTTTTGTTGAAACCTTAGTGTGTAGGATATTTTCAAACTCCATCGGCAAAAAAATTCTTTGATGTTTGAAAAATAGCGTACTATTTTTATTTCTTCTATGTTTTTCAAGAAGTACCTTTTTAAATAAACCAAGCACTACTGATATATATCTAAATGAGTTTTCGCCTGCTTTGCACCACATGGTTAAATAGAAATGACTAAATTTTGTGTATTTTAAAGTGTCCGTGTGTCAGACAACTCTGACCAAAGGCATAGTGGGTTGCATTGAAGTAATGTAGTAAATAATAGCATATAGCTATTTTTTAAACATTTTTAAAATGTTAATCCACACTTAGGAAAGAAAAATACTTTTTTTTTTATGGAAAAGACAAGGCAAACGAGCGGTCGGGTCACCCGATGGTAAGTGATCACCGCCGCCCACGACCCCGCGCAACACCAGAGGAGCTACAGGTGCCTACCTTTAAGGTGTGTTGGGCGCCGGAGCCCGGCATTACCTGATGCGAAACGCAGTGGCATAAAGCCACTACTTAACGCCGGTTTGAAATGCCGGGGGTGGTAATTATCCGGTCGAGTCTGCCCATGCGTGTTGCCATTGCTGGCGACGTGACTCTACCACACGTAAGAATGGACAAAAAGAAGATTGAACTACAAGTTTACAATATTACTGCATTTAAATGAACAATATGTTCACTTGTAATATTGGTACTACAACCATATATTGTCTTACATCCTCTGCTCCATATTATGTATTGTATAATAATATGGTATGCTTGTGATTGTTGGGTGTATGTATGACTTGTATGAGTAATGTGTTATGCTTTTCTTGAATAAATGAAAACATTTAAGTATATAGTCACTGTAGAATTGTTCTATAAACGATTTGCTTAAATAATGCATATTGTTTACCTTTTTATTATTTTAGATTTTATTTTTTTCATTTTTAAATAAAAAAATAAATCAGCTTCACGCTGTATCCCGCACACAGCAGGGTAGGCAGAGGGAACCTAGTATTAAGACACTCCGTTCCCCACTTTCTGCCGGATTCTGGAGGCATTGCGTGTTGAGAACACAACGCCGCGCTTTGCCTCGACCCCAGAGCGAAGAAATGGAAATAATGGGGATCGAACCCACAACCAGTCGGTTTTACAGTCACACTTTGTGCCGCTGCGCCACGACTGGCCTCATTTCATTTTTATTATTATATATAAAAGTCACATTAAAACCGTTTTTAATGCGACTTTATCTAATGGGCTAAGTGAGTGAAAAGAACGATGCATGCATATATTGAAATCGCGAGTATCAATTATTTGTAATTATATTATATGCTGAAAATAGTTATTTATGTTTGTGTGTTTTTCTACATAACGGAAAACGATAAAATGACTATAATTGTGCAATTCAAGCCGCGGTTGAAATCACCAGCCATCATCACGATATATACTTATTTAGGAAACGTATAAAAAGTTGAACGCAGCGGGACTCGAACCCGCGCCTCCTGGATACCGACCAGGCGCTCTGACCACTAAGCCATGCGTTCTTGCCAAGCTACGTCGAAATTTTTATACGCTTATTACAACTTATTTATGTTGTTAGCATCCCGCTGCGTTCAAATTTTTATACGTTTTCTAAATAAGTATTTTTCTTTCCTAAGTGTGGAATAACACTTTAAAAATGTTTAAAAATCACGATATATGTTTTATTAAAAATAAAATCAAATCAAAAATAAATCTGTTTCACCCTGTATCCCGCACACAGCAGGGGAGGTGTAGGGAACCTAGTGTTAAGACACACCGTTCCCCACATTCCGCTGAATCAACATTGCGTGTTGAGTGGCGGAACTCAACGTCGCGCTTTGCCTTGAAACCAGAGCGAAGAAACGGACATATAAATTTAAATAAATATTTAATTTCGTCTTTCTATCTTTCCTCTTTCTTTAAATAAATATTTAATTTCCTCTTTCCTTAACAATTAAACGCTCTGGTAATACAAAACTTGTAAGGCGTTGAGTTCCTCTACTCAACATGCAATTGATTAAATTCATATGAAAACTGGAGAACAGAGTGTCTTGACACTAGGAAAAAACCAAAAAAATATAGACATAACTGTGATCTGGTTACGTAAAATTAGATGTTATATATATCTAGGACATTACCCACATTTTATCTATTTCATCTAAATTCATATATTATTCAATTTTTGACCAAACGACTGCGGCTAATACTTTTGCGTACTTGTAAGCTATAGTATAATACTAGAATTACAATGCGGTAACTTGAAATTCGACTAGACGTCATAACATTCTTTCATACGAACTGTATGTTTATCTGTTAGCAGAAAACTTATCAACTACAGGTATGTACCTATAGTGTTTACCTCTACTACTTTTCCTGCTCGAACTACACAATTATTATTGCTTACTTATCTAAATTACCTTCGTGTTCTTATTTTGAAGACGATTATATCTATACATTCAAAAGTAAAATTTGAATCGATTCAATAAAACATGTTTCTTTTTTAACACATTTAGTCGTACTAAATGTTTTATATTAATATGCCTCTTTTATTTAGAAATCGATTGAAAAATCATTATGGTGTTTTACATTACGGTGCAAAAACGTATACCACCTCTGCAACGCTGAACACCTGGGCAACGAGCTTCGCCGGGTAAAGACCACCCTTAATCAGAACAAGCTGCCAGTTTCCTGCCAGCGCTGTCAGAAGACCAACAAGCCACCCACAGTAGAGCCAGCCAGCATTTCTACTATATGTAAAGGGGGTTACAAACAAGATTGGCAACATCTTAAGAAGAGCTTCCATAAAAATCATATTCAAGCCTAACATGAAAGTGAGCCAATTCTTGAGACTAGTGAAAAGTAATATTCTTTTACAGAGTGCAGGTGTATACACTAGATTGTGACGGTGCTTATCATATATCGGTCAAACAAAGAGAAGCATCGGTGTTAGGGTGAAGGACATCTCCAATATCAAGAATGGGCATGTATCGAAGCTGTGTGTGAGCATACTGTGGATAAACTCAACCACTACATTAGGTTTGGTAAACCCCAAATCCTCGCTAAAGAAAACAGATACATTCCTAGAATGAGCCGCGAGGCTATTGAAATACAAAAACATCCTAATTTCAATAGAGAGGACGGCTGGAAACTTTCCAGCCGTCCTCTCTATTGAAATTAGGACCACTCATATACCGCGGCAATGAGTTCCGCCATTCAGCACGCAAAGCCTCCAGAATTCGGGGAACGGAGTATCTTAACACTAGGTTCAATTTGCCTATAGTCCGACATAACCGGTATTGCGTATGGGAAGCACGCGCGGTAGAATTGCGCAGATCGCGTATTTTGATATCTGCACATAGACGCCCTCTCACGCCGTGCGTGTGACGGGGCGGTCACTAGACCACGGTACAGTGGAGCGCAACGCTGTTAGTTTAATACTATGAAATATTAATATATTATTATATGATAGCGTCATATATACAAAATAGCGCAGTAAAGCATATTTATCTAGTAATATTATAATAATTAGTGTGTTAGATTAAGCAACATGCAAAATCAAGTTATGGATAAGCAAATTTAAAAATTAAATAAAGTACTAAATTGTAATTATTATAATGGGGCCACATCCAAGTTTTCATCAATCCAAATCCAATAAAAAATAAAATTGAAAAATAATAAAAATTATAATACATGTAAAAAAATTGTAAAAAATAAAGTTTAAATAAATAAAATATTACATAACACGCAAAAATTAAAAGGAATGGCGTTCAGCTACAGTGTTAATTTACACAAATAATTAGAAATAAAATGAAAATAAAATCAATCAATCGAGGTCTTAATAAATTAATTAAGTTAATAAATTATATTTTCATCAATTCAATCAAAAAAATCAATAAAGAAATATTTATAACCATTTTATTTAAAACATTTATAAAAAAGCAAGCAATCAGAACGGTAAAAGGCATTTTTGTTTACAATTTATTATATTTTTGTTTGAACCATTTATATATGAGCTCGATTGTACTTATAAAGATGTGTGGGTACGAATTTTCTGTAAGGACGTAACGTTCACACTGACGCAAGTACCACGATATGGCGAAGGGATACCAGACTTTAATTTTTTGTGCCTCAAAAATGATTTTTATAATTTACCCAATATTTTTTTTAATATAATCTTTAAGAAGTTAAAATATTGCCAGATATTTCTTTATCCATATTGTATAGTACTGTGTATTACACATACTGAAAATTTATGTTGTACATAGGTGTATATAGTATATATATATAAATATCATGTTTCATTACTTATATATAACTAGTGAAATATGATATTAGACTAAAATAAACTTCTGCTTATAAGCAGAAGTTTGAAATAACTCCTGTTCATTACTTAAAAAAAATCTTTTCGGGCCAGTCTCGATTTTATTCCCGACAACGATAAATGGATCTGCTGATTATTTTTTCAATATTTAGATATCCTCATAAAATTTTTAACTTCACGCTGTATCCCGCACACAGCAGGGTAGGCAGAGGGGACCTAGTGTTAAGACACTCCGTTCCCCACTTTTTGCGGAATTCTGGAGGCATTGCGTGTTGAATGGCAGAACTCAACGCCGTGCTTAGCCTAGACACCAGAGCGAAGAAATGGAAATATAAATTTAAGTAAATATTTCATCTCCTCGAGTGGGGATCGAACCCAAAACCAGTCGATTTTACAGTCACACTTAGTGCCGCTGCGCTACGACTGGCCTTTTTTTTATTAACATTTTTATATTTTACTATTTTTACTATTTTGTATAATTTACTAGAATATAAAGATGATTAAATATTTTAATTATCATTTAATAATGATTTGCTAAGCGTGGGGTAAAACAACATAACAGGGCAACACTGATCAAATGTTTTCTGCGCATACGTATTTTGCGCAATTTTACGCGAGTACCTCCGATTATCAATAAGAGTTTAGACGGACTATACCCTGCTGTGTGCGAGATAGAGCGTGAAGCTGATTTTAAAATAAATAAAAAGACTTTGTACGGAATTAAAAAAATTTAAACTTATATATAGATAGATACAGAAAATTACACACAACAACGTTATTCTACATCGTAATTATTGATTATATATTATACGGCGTATTCAATGTTAATTCTATGAAGGATCACGTAAAGTAATAATAGTAAATGATAAAATTAATCATAGGTTTGAAGGGCACTCTAAAATTCAACACGGACAAGTTAAAACTTGTTTGTTTTTATTAGACAAAGATTTAATTTTAATATTATATTTTGGTAATATTTAAGCATTTTGTTTCCAGCATAATAACATATTTTTTATAAGACATATATACTTAATAATTGTTTAATAATTTTTATTTTCCTGGTTGGTTTCGAGTAAATCCTAAGTCAATATTTTTGTTCATTTAAACAGACTGTTGTATAGTTACGATTTCCTTTGGCGAGAGTAGCTGTAACGATTATTTTGACCCAGACGCCAAGGCGCCATCGCAACCCCATTTAGAAATAACTTCCGCATTAAATATTTTTTTCCCCTGTAACATTTTGTAAGACAAAATATAAGGAAATGTTCGTGGGAATAAATATGCTTACATTATTTTCTTTTTTATTTTTATTTTTTATTCCATATTCGTAAACAATGTAAATATTAGTTTATATGCAGTCATCATGGTGTCATGCTGGATGCGGCACGTCACTTGAAAACATCATTAAATTGTACTTATTTAGAAAACGTATAAAAATTTGAACGTAGTGGGACTCGAACCCGCGCCTCCTGGAAACCGACCAGGCGCTCTGACCACTAAGCCATACGTTCTCATCAAACTACGTCGAAATTTTTATACGCTTGTTTCAACTTAATATGTTGTTAGTATCTCTGTAGGGAGATTTTGGGACGTATGGCTTAGGGGTCGGAGCGCCTGGTTGGTTTCCAGGAGGCGCGGGTTCGAGTCCCGCTACGTTTAAATTTTTATACGTTTTCTAAATAAATATTTTTCTTTCCTAAGTGTGGAATAACACTTTAAAAAATGTTTAAAAAAATCATTAAATTGTGTTTAGTTAGATCAGTGGTTCCCAACCTGTGGTCCGCGGACCACCAGTGGTCCGTAGAGGCATAAATATGGTCCGCGAACGATTTTAATTTTATGACTGGGGATAGTGAGGCGAAGTTTCTGTTTAATTATAACAGTTAATTTTTATTATACCTATATGCAAAGTGGTCCCTGCTACCAAGAATGATATAAAAGTGGTCCTTGATCAAGAAAAGGTTGGGAACCCCTGAGTTAGATCGACAGTTCTCATATATTATTTTCTCACGACTCAGATAATGCACATAACATGTAAATGTGTCAACATGTAAGACCTATAATTTTTAATAATGCATTTTTTGAACATATTGTATAATATATGTGAAAGGAAGTATCCACCTACTCTTGAGTTTATTGATTTTACACGGTTAGTTAGGAATTATTTGATTAACGAAATTTCTACGGGAGCAAGCATTTTAAAATTTATAATTCTAGATGGAAAAGTACACGGACTTAAATCTAATTTTATAATAGCTTCATATAAAACAACATCGTTGATATAATTTTGAATATATACAAAATATGTAAATGTAATCTCGTGATATCAACACAATTGGCGTTTCATTGTAACCGACCTTCAACTACAAACAATGAAGTGCGCTTTCCAATAGCTGACGTACTGACAGCAGCGACAGAGCGTACATCCAGCTCTGCAATATTATATTCAAATTATTTTTATTATTTGTATAGCTTCACGCTGTATCCCGCTCACGGTAGGGTAGGCAGAGGGGAACTGGGGAGCTAGTGTTGAGACACTTCCGTTCCCAACTATATATATATATATACGCGTTGAGTAGCGGAGCTCAACGCCGAAATTAAATTTATTTGTTACATACGTTACGTCATTATAATATAATGTTATCAAAGTGACATGCACCTACTTACAAAGTTGTTTATTGTAATATGAAGGATCTGTTTTATTTTTTATATATTTGCTTAAACTAATTGAATTTAAATTAAAATTCAATTTACTAAATCGTTATTCTAATAATATTGACATATTTGTATCAGAAAGGAATGAATTTTATAGAAACTATGACAGAAATAAGCCAGTTGCATTGCATTTATCTACAACGATTATAAAACAGTAGAAAAATCACGTCGTACATACAATATTTGAGATAATAAAGATAATATATACTTGTGCCTAAGGTACCTAATATAAAAATTGGATATAACTTTTATATTTTCATTTCTTTTTATGTTTTTATGAAAATATATACTATAGCTTATACGAGCATATATATTTTCTCAATTTTCCCATATTACAGTTGTTGACCCAATTCTTATACTGTAGTTGAGGTCTCTGTCCCTAATTTTTATTTCTTTCAGTTTTAGTTAAGTATTTTTTTATTTAGCAGCATAAAGCAGCTTAGCAAGAGAAAACCAAACTTAGACACTGCTCCCCATTTTCCACCCCATTTCGAGACTGCGTGTTAAATGGTGGAATAAACATCGCTCTTTGTCATGTTATTGGAGGGACAAAATAATATAATTCTTTTCTCGAGTGGGAATTAAACCGAAGATCGTCGCGTTCATAGGCAAACGCCGCCGCCACGACGGCCTCATTTTAGTTATCTAGTAAAATAAATAAATAAATTAGCTTCACGCTATATCCCGCACACAGCAGGGTAGGCAGAGGGAACCTAGTGTTAAGACACTCTGTTCCCCACTTTCTGCCGAATTCTAGAGGCATTGCGTGTTGAGGGGCAGAACTCAACGCCGCGCTTAACCTCGACACCAGAGCAAAGAAATGGAAATATAAATTTAAGTAAATATTTCATCTCCTCGAATGGGAATCGAACTCACAACCAGTCGGTTTTACAGTCACACCTCGTGCCGCTGCGCCACGACTGGCCTCACTACTACTAGTTATCTAGTAATATAGAATATATTAAACCGTTATTGATACACTCGAGTATAATAAATAATTCCACATAAAAATACAAGATCGATCGAAGAGGAAAATGAAATATTTTATTTCATTTTCCTCTTGGATACTTTCCAAGCGCTCTAGCGAATTAAAAAAGGAGAAACGGGCTAAGTGTGATTTGGACCCGTCGACCAAGAATTCTCTACCCATTTTAGGACTGGACTTTCTCATTTTGGATGAAATTCACTACAAATATAAAAGTTTGTAGTTATTTATCAGTTTTTGGAATATTTCCATAATTTGTATTGTATGTAGGTTTCCGTATTCTGTACAAAAATTGGGAGGTCTTGAGCCTTTTCTGAAATTCAAGCTTAGCTTAGCCAACCCTTTCATCTGATGACTATCGGCTTTAATACCAAATTTTGCGACCTTTATAAGGCTAATATTTTTAAGGTTTAACTACAATTGTATAGTTTTCAGATTTTTCCCTGAACTAGTACTACTTGTAGATGCTACCTGCCAAATTTCGAATACATAGTGTCGAAATACGCGTTATTTGCGATATAAATGACGATATCTTTTAGTTGTGAATGTAGAAATATGTTTTTTTTTCAGAAAATCAAGGGACCGTCGATCTGAGTATATGGTTTCAATTCGTTATCTCCAAGCGCTCCTAAGATGAGAGCTCTTGACAAACAGACAGACAGACGGACGGACAACAAAGAAATCTTATAAGGGTTCCTTTTTTCCTTAAAAGGTACGGAACCCTAATATTTGATAATGATTTCAGCTTCATACATCCACAAAATCTCGAGATAAATGTTCTTGCCAGACGGACAGACAGACAGAGATTCGTTTTTACCTCTTGAGGTACGGAACCCTAAAAAATGTTACTTGTTTTGTTTGTGCGTCAAATCATTTCCACAAAAGAGGATATAAATTACATAATAATCTCGTAATGGAGCTGGTTTAAAACATCCAAGCTGATTACACAACTATATGAGCATTATTTTTGCGAATTCTACTGTGAACATACATTTGTTTGAAGTTATTAAAAATTAGACCAGTTGTGGCGCAGGAGCACAAATGTGTGATTGTAAAAGTTATGGGTTTGATTCCCTCTCGAGGAAACGAAATATTTCATATTTTTGCTTTCTTGCCGCGGCAATGCCTCATAAATTCGACAGAAAGTGAGGAACGGTGTGTCTTTACACTAAGTTCCCTTTGCCTACCATACTGCGAACATCATATGTATCCCACATATGATTTAATTTAATAATTTCAGTTATAATTATGATTTTACACCAACAATGATATATATTTTTTTATAAGTAGGTACATATATAAATCTAATTATCTAAATAATTTTAAAGTTAATATTTAAAATATTATCTGATAGAGCTATCAGATTTAAAAAAATAAAAAATAAAAAAAAACGAATATTAACATTAGATCAAATCACGTAGTAATATGTTAAATGCATCTTGGTGCAGTGCGTGCAGACTGTCAATGGGAAGGTGTAGGTTCGATACTCACTCGACGGAATAAATTATTTTCATTTGCACCACTTAGGTAGGTAGTTGAGTTCCGCCACTTATCACGCAGTGTCTTGAAGCCAGGAGGCTGACGACGAAATGTTTTGAGGTCCAACCTGTCTATCTTGATATATGCGGGACACGGCTGAAAGCACAGTTGAAAAACTTGTTAATAGGATGGTTAACCTACATATAGAGAAATAAATTATAATTTTAAAAAATCCGACCTCAAGTTCAAATCTCATAATCAAAACTTAAGCTGTGTATTCATTCCAATAAAAAAAGAATAATCGAAATCGGTTGACGTGATATTGAGTTATTCGTTCATTTGTCGCGCACATACTTAATGCAAATTTAAGACGTCTGCGATTTTTTCATGGATAACATTGTGTCAGAAATTGATTAAATTAAAATGGGACCACACGGGAAGTACAAGCTTTCAAATAAAATCCTCAAAATCGGTTCACCCAGTCAAAAATTCAGACGTAACAAACATAAAAAAATACAACCGAATTTGATAACCTCCTCCGTTTACAGAAGTCGGTTAAAAATAGATTTTACTTCTGTCATTCCAATTTCCAGGGACTGGACCTGTCAGACGAGAAACCACCGAAGCTAACTTATACGATACGCATGTATGAAGATTTCAAAACTTATTCCTATATATCTGAGGACGTTTACATTGGACCGCATTATGGTTTTGGTATATATATCTTATTTAATTTTTTAAATGGAGAAATTTCCAGAATTGTGATTTAAAAAAATATAATAGATCAGGCCAGTCGTGGCGCAGGGGCACAATGTGTGACTGTAATTCGACTGGTTGTGGGTTCGATCCTCACTCGAGAAGATAAAATTTTTACTTACATTTATATTTTCATTTCTTCGCTCTGGTGTCGAGGCAAAACGCAACATTGAGTTCCGCCACTCAACACGCAATGCCTCCAGAACTCGACGGAAAGTGGGGAACAATGTATCTTACTTAACACTAGGTTCCCTCTGCCTACTCTGCTGTGTGCAGGATACAGCATGAAGCTGATTTAATTTGATTTTATTTTTATAGTATATCATGTTTGCCTGACGAGTTTAAGTATTTATTATTTTTGTTTAGACATTGCTCTGTGTTTAGGTTTGCAACTGAGCGATCAAATGGGATCGCAGTGCTATCACCGATTATCATTATCTGTACAATCTCTAAAGATAAAAAAATGGCCATGTTCTAAAAAGATAAACTTTAACTAACATATTAAAATAAAGTATTGAGCCCAGTGGTTGACACAAGCGTGCGAATGTAAATGCGAAAGGTTGTGGGTTCGATTCTCACTCGTGGCAATTAAATATTTAATATTTTCATTTCTTCGCTCTGGTAAAGTTCAACACAATGTCTCAGTATTATTGTAAGACTAGAGGGCGCGCGCGGCTTCGCCCGCTTATTAGGAGTGAATTCTAAAAAAACCACGAAACACGTGTTCAATAAAATATTTTTAACAGTCTGAATTTTAATTTTTATAAAAATCGGTGGCAATTTAAAGATTTTTCCATATAAACTTTCAACCCCTTATTTGAACCCTTAGGGGGGGAATTCTTAAAAACCATGAAACACGTGTTCAATGAAATATTTTTAAGAGTCTGAATTTCAAATTTTATAAAATTCGGTGCAGATTAAATTTTTTTTCCATACAAACTTTCAACCCCTACTTCATTCCTTTAGGGTAAAAATTTTTCAAATTCCCTTCTTAGTGGATGTCCAGAATATGAAAATAAACATCTGCCCAAATTTCACGTTTCTACCATCAGCGGTTACGGCTCTGCGTGCGTCTTACCTCAGTCAGTCAGCACAAGTCCTTTTATATATATAGATAACAATTCTTGCCAATAGATGGCGCTTATTACACCCATTTTATAATGGGGTAAAAGTAGAGGTAAAACATAATACACTTGAATCGTTCCCCTTTTTAATGATGTTATCACGGCGCACTGGCACGAACATCTGACTGTATACGCGAACGGTTGTGGATTCGAATCTCAGTCGGATAAATGAAGTATTTAATATATTTATTTTAATACTTTGGTTACAAGGCAGAAAACGGCGTTGAGTCTCGCCACTCGACACACAATACTAATTCAGAGGAAAGTGGACAACAGAATGGAGTATGTTGATAGCAGGTTTACCGTGCTATATACGGGATACAGCGTGGAACTAAAAAAACTTTCTAATATTATTACAGGTACTGTTTACGAGACATTTATGAAGTTGCAATGGGCAGTTGATTCGGGATATCTAAAAATATTAGGTGATCGAGACATACCTGAGGTTAGTAGAAAGAGCCAAGTGTAGTCACATTAAAACATACCTTGATATTTAAAAAATATTTTTAGAGGATAAGTTTATAAAGAGTTTATTTTTAACAGAAGATTTTGCATAAAATACTATTTGATTATCAAAACTTTATATATATTGTTCTAATTACATTATAAAGTAACCTTTTTATAAATAAAATCATATAATAATATTATAATTTTTGGTTAAATCGTTAAAATTACTAAGAAGTTTACTACACTTTTTTTACGAATTTATTACGAAAAACTTACATTGAATAGGTTCAAATATATGATGTATGTTTTTATACACCTCTATACACGTATTTTATTAAGTAATCTATAAAGAAGGCTAAAGTGAAGTAATAGCGCAGCGGCACAGCGTTTCGTTGTATACAGGTTGGTTGTAGGTTTCGTAACCATAAAAAAGTCGAATTTCACATTTCAATGGAATGTCTAAAATTTTTGAGCGGGTCGAGTCGGTGGGGTAACGGAACGTGTTATATGTGCGGGACATAGCGTGACTATAAGAAATAATAAATTAATCAAATTTAACTTTAAATATTTAGTTAATACATTTATAATACATTCTAGCCTGGCCAGGCGCAGGGGCACAAACGTGTGACTGTAAACGCAACAGGTTGTGAGTTCGATTCCCACTCGAGGAAATGTAATATTTAATATTTCCATTTCTTTGCTCTGGTGTCGAGGCAAAGTTCGGCGTTGAATACCATCACTTAACTCGCAATGGTTCCAGATTTTCGCGGATAGTGGGACGAAGTCTTAACACAAAGCTCCCTGACTTCCTCTGCCTACCTTGATATATGCGTAAAGCTAAAAAGCATTGTATATTTTCAGAACGTTGTCTTAAAAGAGTTCCCGTACAAAAAGTCGCACCAGGATTATACAGCTACATTAGTTGCTGAAATGATGGCTACAATATGTAGCCTGTCCCTGCTGCTGGTGTTCGTGTTCCTCATGGCGCGTCTCCTGGAGGAGAGAGTGACGGGGATCCAGGTAATATTGTGGATAACAAAGACCTGTGAATGTCTGTACCTGTACATTGAAAGTTTAGCTTTCTGCAAATTATGAAAAACAGTTATTTTACAGGTATTTAGGTAAACTAAATAAAATAATAGGAGAAATTAACCAAAATACTACTAGTGAAAACTGCACCTATTTCGGTTAAGCCGAATTATTTAAATTTATAGTGAAACAGCATCCGTATATGTAAAGGTGAGCTGTGGGTTCGATCCCCACTCTAGGAAGTGAATTGTTTTTAATAAATGAATTGATTGTTTAGTTCCGCCGCTTAACACGCATTGTGCCAAATATTGAGCGGAAACCTGAGAACTGATTGCCTTGATATTTGATTCTCTCTGTCAAAGCGGGAAATAAAAAAAAAATATGAAGCAAAAAAATTATGAAAAAAAAAAGCGCTGGTCGTGGCGCAGTGGCACGAGGTGTGACTGCAAAACCGACTGATTGTGGGTTCGATCCCCACTCGAGGAGATGAAATATTTACTTAAATTTATATTTCCATTTCTTCGCTCTGGTGTCGAGGCTAAGCGCGGCGTTGAGTTCTGCCACTCAACACGCAATGAAAAAAAAGCAACAATTGTTTCAGGAGCTAATAAAAATGGTAGGAGTATCAAACACGATGTTGAGTATCAGTCACGTGTTGAACTGCGCGCCCACCTGCCTCGTGTTCGCGGTCGTGCCCGCCATCCTGTTGACCATCTCGTCGACCCCAGTGCTGCAGAACACCAATATCATTTTAATAATGATATTGCTTGCACTTTACTTCATATCCATTATGTCTATGGCGTTTGTGTGCAGTTATATTGTGAATAATGGTATGTTTGTTTATTTTTTTTTTATATTTTCAAGTCACACACTGTATCACGCATGTGTCGTTTCCCACGCACCGCTCAATTTTTCTGAGGTTTTTTAGCAAAGAAAATTAATATAAATTATTTCCACTATTTTTAAAGCATATTTCGCAAGTTTTAAGAATTAATTTGAACCTGAGCCACATGGGAGAGATTATTAAAAGTTTCCGCTATCCAAAGATAATTGCATAGAATTATCATTTGTAAAGGGGTATAAGTCAAAAAATGTAAAAAATACAATTTGATACATTAATTGTTTCCAGATCAATACACAGTGACGATAGCCGTGTTTTCCTATATCTTCCTGTCCATACCCACGCGTGTGGTGCTGGGGGTGGGGGCGCCGCGCTGGCTGCTGCCGCTGTGTGGATTTCTCCCCCACATGCCTATGGAGTGGTTCTGGAAAGAGTCGGGTGCTTTGCAGCAGTTTGGTTTGTTTTCCTTTTTGTTCATATATTAAGTGGTTAATAAGAATCTTATTAGTCGATTTAAATAAACTATTATTTTATATACGTCGTACGTCTACTACAGATTCAGGAGGAGTTTATATGTATAATACATGCATAATTGTAAAGACTACGCCAACCCAATTACGAGACGTTCATAATTTCGAGAAAGACAGAACACAACGTCGCGCTTTATCTGGAAAAAGGGGAAAATCAAAATAATCTGAATGCAATTTCTTCAGACAACCATCGTGTTGACAGTTCATTTTTGTTCCACTACTCCACGTTAGGGATTCGACTCCCACTCGAGGGAATGAGTTATATTCGTTTCCTCGTTCTAATATCAAGAAAAACACTGACAAGAGTTGCGCTTACGAGTGCTACAGATTATATTTTTATATTATATTTTCAGGTTTAGGCCTGAACTTTGGCAACATGGCGTCCACTCACACAGCCAGTACTATGTCGGCGTTGGCTTGTTATTTATATCTCATAGTGCAATCAATAATATTCTTTGCGTTGTCCTGGTATCTGTCGTACGTGAGGCCCGGACCGTATGGACAACCTCTACCATGGGACTTTATTTGTAATGTAATTAATTCAATTTTTTTTTAATTTCAAGCTGCAGTGTAGCCAGGTGTCAAAATGCTCCTTTCCTTTTTATCTTTCCAACCGAATTAGAAGCAGTGGCTGTACTCACCGCTGTGCTTTGCATTTCGCTTTACCAGAATAGGAAAATGGAAACAATTAACATCTTCAAGAGAAGAAGAAGAAGATCGAACCCACAAGTGGTTGTTTATGTTGATGTTTAGATATGATACTACATGTATACGTTTTTAAGTACCTAGTAGGTTAAGTACTGGAGAACAAATTGACGCGTCCAATATATGTTGCCGTAGCAACGTGTATGTCACTTTATATTAAAGTATTTTTTTGTCAAACATATGGTAGATGTCAGTCACGGCGCAGAAACACAATATGTGACTGTAAGATCGACTGGTTGTGGGTTCGATCCCCACTCGAGGGGATGAAATATTTATTTAAATGTATATTTCCATTTCTTCGCTCTGGTGTCGAGGTAAAGGGCGGCGTTGAGCTCTGCCACTTAACACGCAATGCCTCTAGAATTCGGCACAAAGTGGGGAACAGATTGTCTTAACATTAGGTTCTCTCTGCCTACCCTGCTGGGTGCGGGATACAGCGTGAAGCTGATTTTTTTTATATGGTAGTTTGTGCCAAGCTTATTTTATTAATTGAATGTTCTTTTTTATGCAAGTTTAAACAAAAATTACTATTCTACACTCCTCTATGTATACTATAACTGTCACAAATTTCATTGCTCATATTCTATTATACAATTTTCGTAAAAAGAGGTAAAACATTTTTACCTCACGCACTAATATTAATTTATACAGGAAGCATACTGGGGTAAGACTAAAGTGACACCGCAGGAATCCGAGGAATTAGAAGAGCTCGAGGAAGCAGAGGAAATCAATCCGGAGTACTTCGACCAACCGATTAAAGATGCTGAAGTGGGAATCAAAGTTGTCAATGTTACTAAGGTAATGTTTTTTTTTTAAGTTTATATAATTCTTTTTTTATGTTATATCAATATATTTTTTTTAGTTCGATTAAATTGTTATAAAATAACAGTTGTTTCATTGAATTGGCGGAAACTTCAGTTTAAAATGTTAAAATAATTATTATTTTTCAGGTATTTGGCAAAAACCGTGCTTTACACAATGTGTCGTTGGACGTGTATAAAGGGGAGATAACAGTGTTACTGGGTCACAATGGAGCTGGGAAAACTACACTTATGTCTATTATAACAGGTATGCCTATAGATTTACATACATATTGGAGACCAGAAGTGGCGCAAGGGCACTAGCGTGCCACTAGAGGTTGTGGATTCGATTCCAAGGAAATGAAATGTTTAATATTTTGTAATGTGGCAAAGCGCAGCGTTCAGTAACGGCCATGCAACACGCAATGCCTCAAGAATTCGGAGAAAAGTGGAGAACAGAAATGTCTTAATGGGAACGGAGTGTCTTAACATTAGGCTACCAGATTCCCTCTGTCTACTCTGTTATGTGCTTGATACAGCGAGAAGTTCAAAAAATATTTATTTATTTTCATTTACAATACAAAACACACATTTAACATTGTTTGGAACAAATATCTTAGAATTGATAAATTTCATTGTTTCTAGGCATGTTAAAACCTACGGAAGGCAAGGTGTATGTAGAAGGTTTTGATACGGACACTCAGAAAGACGAAATGAGAAAACATCTTGGACTATGCCCACAACATAATTTGTTCTTCAAAGATCTCACCATTTTGGAGCATGTTATATTCTTTACGATGGTATGATGTTGGTTTCTTATTTATAACATTATATTATCTATCTAATATTTATTGGATTTTTATAATTAATAGTACGCAGCGGCACGAGGTGTGACTGTAAAACCGACTGGTTGTGGGTTCGATCCCCACTCGAGGTGATGAAATATTTACTTAAATTTGTATTTACATTTCTTCGCTCTGGTGTCGAGGTTAAGCGGCGTTGAGTTCTGCCACTCAACACTCAATGCCTCCAGAATTCGGCAGGAAGTGGGGAACGGAGTGTCTTAACACTAGGTTCCCTCTGCCTACCCTGCTGTGTGCGGGATACAACGTGAAGCTGACTGATAATTAATATTAACAGGAAAACATATATGGAATTAATATGTACTGTCTTATGATCTCATGTAGGATAGTTGCTAGTCTATGTAATAATTATATTGTATCATTGACATTGAAAAGTGCAACCGTTAAGTTCTTTTTGCTGCCTTCTCTAACAGTAGCAAGATTGCATTCGACGACGGTAGCTTTATTTTATGTAAGGTACATTCGACAATTCAAAAGTGTTTGCAAAAATCCATTTGAATAAATAATATTTTTTTATTTAATTTTTTTATCAATATTTAAACATTCCTTGTGTCGCTTAGGATTTTGAAGAAGATTTCGTTTTTGCTATGACTTTTCAATATATTCAAAATCTGCATTTACTCATCGTTTCAATTGTGTAATGTTATTAGTATTTTTTTTTATTTTACACCCACCCCTACACCACCCCTACACAATAGTAAAACCCACTTTACACCGGAACACAGGAACCCGACCTAATATGTGCCGTCACACTATGCTAGCAAGGGGAGTTTCTATAAGACTTTCAATGATTTATTTTACTAATGGTACCATATTATTATTAAGGATGTCAACTTATAAAACAATCTTTCACTTCTTTGAGATAGTATTATATTTTGTTATCACCCTAGATCACCCTGGTAGTATATTTAAGTACGTGTACGGGAGAGCTACGTCTCTAGTAATAGCAACACTAATGGGCAAACTCAAACGAACTAATACCAAAAACTAGCTTTAACTAGTGGCTTTTATGCCACTATGTCCAATCCAAGCATCTTCTAAATTAAATATGAAATTACCATTTCAATTGGATTTTTAAAAAATCTAAATTTGAGCGCAATTATCTACTTTATTCAAATTTGGCCTAATATTTAAAATTTTAAGTAGGCTTCACAGCAGCCCCCGTCATGCTTAACTTGGATTACTGTTACATTAATAGTCCACATTCGTATCTGAACGCCGACCTCCAACAGCTTGAGACGGCGCGGTAGGCCTTGTTATTTTTATTGGAGACTCAAATTGCCTGACCTAGGAACAACAATTTTTTATATCCTGGGTACAAAATAGAACATAATTTTGTATATCATGCCGAGGTTGGCGGGGTTGTCGACGTATTTGTAAGAGAGTGATACTTGGCAATTTTATTTGGCCCTCCTGAAGGCTGCACGTTCTGAGAGAGCTCAGCAACTTCTGAGAGCCTTTGTTTCCGCTGTTATGCACAGAGAATAAAATCTTAATCCCTACGGCAGAAGAGAAAACATCGCCTGGGCGCTCTTTTCGCCTCGAGCTTTGCTTCAACTATACTGATCCTTCCGCATATCAATGATGTCACAAGATCCTTTCATTCATTGCTATGCAGACGATAGAATGAACGCTGTATACTCCGGCCGTGCAGGTCTTTTACGGGAAAACAACGATAAGTGCCAGAATAAATTTGTGTCTCCTATTGAGGTATCCCTCGAGAACTCGTAATCTGGATTCTTATTTCTAGTCTGGTGCATCCCAGTATCAACTTGAATTATTTGATCGTACACAACGTAGAGCTGTTTGAATCCTTAAGGAACCAATAATCTGTGAAAGATTTTGTAAAGTAAAGATTTAAGTATTTAATTTTGAAATAATTTGTATTGACAGATCAAAGGCATACCCTACGGCAAAGCCAAGGAGTCATCGACGAAGCTTCTAGAACAGCTGAACCTCGGCGACAAGCTGCAGGAGCGCAGCAGCAGCCTGTCGGGCGGCATGAAGCGGCGCCTGCAGCTGGCCTGCGCGCTGGCGGGCGACGCGCGCGTGCTCGTGCTGGACGAGCCCACCTCCGGCCTGGACGTGGAGACCCGGCGCGAGCTGTGGGACCTGTTGCTGGTGACTACCGTCCTCTCGCGCCTTACAGCTCAGTTGTGAGACTAAGTATGGGGAGTAGGGATGTTAGGTAGTTGGACTGCTTCAATAATTAACCCCCAAAACATATTCAGCTTCACGCTGTATGCCATTTATAACAAGATACAAAGAGAATACCTTGCTCCCCACTTTCCGCCGAATTATCGAGGCTTTGTGTGTTGAGTAGCAGAACTCAAAAGTCGTGCGCTGTCTTGTTACCAGAGCGAGAAAATGGCGAAGTAACGACTCGACACTTGGATAAAAAAATAAGGAAAGTGAATTGTTCCCACAGTCGCTGAGCGCTTCCCGCACGGTGCTGCTGAGCACGCACTTCATGGAGGAGGCGGAGGCGCTGGGCGAGCGCGTGGCGGCGCTGCGTGCCGGCCGCCTGCGGTGCCGCGCCTCCACCATGCGCCTCAAGCGGGCCATAGGTCATTTCATTATGAGTATTGTTATTATGTAGCATATACCAGAGTGGGTAGAGAAAACCTATTGTTAAGACATTTTTTTTCCCAAACACCGCTAAATTCTCGAAGTGGAACTCAACGGTGCGCTAGCGACGAGGAGAAAATAATAATATTAAATATCCATTCCTCCGAATGGGAATCGAAACCACAGCCGTCGCGTTTACATCCACACATACTTGCTACGGTGTGACAACGCCTCAGTTTAGTGTTTTTTTATATTGGTTTCTCTCCGCGAGAATTTTTCTTGTAGTATGTATTTTATTTCTAAAAAATAAGGATGTTAAGAAAGTTTAGCCATCTAAAATTTCATCTTATTATTATTTGGCATGTTAAATGTTATAAATGAAGATAAACAGTGATTTAATGTTGTTACGACACTACGTTCTACATTTTGACAATTTTTCGATGTAGCATGTTGAGTGATAGTACGCTGCACCTAGTCTCAGAAGGATCATAATATTGTAGTTTATCATAAAAACCCTAAAGTTGAAATTTATCATAGGTATGATAAAATATCACTTTTTTTCACTCTCTTCTCTATTATTCAATCTTTCCTCGAAAGGGCATCGAATCCCTAGACAACGCGCTTACAATCAATCACTGTCCTTTTGGACACTTATAACTACCCTTCTAAAAAAAATTACTATTACATAGATAATATTTTTGTGAATAAACAATAATAAAATAATTTTATCTGATATGTTTTAGGAAGTGGCTACCGTCTCTCCTTTACAACTATAGGCTTACCCAACGAGCCCGCGCTAACCGCCGCCATATTATCAGTAATTCCAGAAGCTTCTCTCAAAGAAACCTCACTGAATTCCATTTCATATAATTTGCCCGCTAAAAACACTGACAAGTTCCCCAAACTTTTCAACCTCCTGGAATCCAAGAGATCTGAGCTTGGTATTAATACAATTGGTGTTGGAGTGTCTACCCTGGAGGAAGTTTTCTTGAAGTAAGAAATATTTTATTTATATATAGATTTATTTTTAGAATGTTTAGATGTTAGGAAAATATGTCCTTCTTAAATATCATTTAATTTCAAACGATTCAGTATACAATGTGATAACAATATATTATATTTATGTATCTATCATATTATATAATGTATGTTTGTTGTTTTTTTCTCTTCTTTTTAAAATGTATTTTGTTCATTAAATGATCGGCAGTGGCATAGAGTTTCGCCACTCAGCACGCAGTGCCTTCACAATTTGGCGGAACGTGGAGAACGGAATTTCTTAACGCCAGGTTCCCTCTGCCTACCCTGCTGTGTGCGGGACAAAGCAAAATCAGTTTCACTGATTTATTTTATTAAATAATCAATTCAATTTTTATATATTTATTTTCTAGGCTTTGCAGCGATATTACCACGACATTTACTGATGACGCGGTTGATGGAGAAACTGAAGGTGATAATTAATTATACTAATGGTTTTTATAATACATATTTTACTGAGGCCATAGCGGCAGCGGCACAACGACTGACTGTGACGTGACAGTTGTGGGTTCAATTCGCACTCGAAATAAATTGCTTTCTTTTCCTCGCTCTGATAACAAGGTAAAGCGCGGCATTGAGTTCCGCCACTCTCACTTGAGTTCGGAAATTGAATGGAAAGTAGTAAATGGCCTCGGTCTCATCAAACGAAGTCCCTGTGCCTATGCAAGATATAGCATGATTTTTTTTTACATTTTTAATTTTTTGTGAGATTATTCCACACTTAGGAAAGAAAATGATTATACTTATTTATAAAACCTATAAAAATCTAACACTTCATCTACTCTATATCAATCAAGTGTGGGGCCAGTCGTGGCGCAGGGGCACGAAGAGTGACTTCAAAAGCGACTGGTCGTCGGTTAAATCCCCATTCGAGGATATGAAATATTTATTTAAATTTATATCTCCATATCTTCGCTCTGGTGCCCAGACAAAGCGCAGCGTAGAGTTCTGCCACTCAACAGGCAATGCCTCCAAAATTCGGCGGAAAGTGGGGAACTGCCTTAACACTAGGTTCCCTCTGCCGACCCTGCTGTTTGGGATATAACGTGAAACTGATAAAAGATATTAATATCTAACAACATAACTAAGTTGTAACATGCGTTTAAAAATTTAAACGTAGCTTAATAGAACTAGTATGACTAGTATGACTTAATGGTCAGAACGCTTGGACGGTTTCCAAGAGGCGCGGGTTCAAATCCTTCTACGTTCAAATTTTTATACGTTTTCTAAATAAGAATAACATGAAATTAATAAAAAAAATATATAATAAACCTACCATTAAAAAATAAAAGCAAAAACAATCAAAAGTGACACACCATAAACATTTTATGTCTTACACAGCTATGTAAATATATAAATATATATTTTTTTATTGTTGTTGTTTTTTATACTTAGCTTATAGCGCTGCATCTCGTACATGGCAGGGTAGGCAGAGGGACCCTGGGACCCAACTGTTATTACACTGCGGGTTTTTATAAAGCGATTAGTTAAACGTCTTATTTTAATTTTCAGAAGTTGAACAGGAGATTGTGACCGGATTCCATCTTTGTACTCAACAACTTTTGGTTCTTTTAAAGAGGCAACTTAAATATTTATGGTCGAAGAAAATATCATTCATTATTATGGTAAGTTTTGTATTCATATTTTGTTTTCTTTGAGTTCCGCCACTCAAAAAGTGACATGTTATGATAACTTTTGGAGCTTTTTCGACGAGGAGTTTAAATAATTCACAAAAAATAAAGATCAAGTACGAGTCGGACTCGCACATTAAGGTTTGGAATTGATATAGAAACCAATTTCAGAATTGTAGATCAAATACAAAAAAAGAAACAAATTGGCAAACTTAACTTTTGGGATTATGCTCTTATTTTGTTTGAAATGAAGCGTAAATATAACTATAATTGTAATATTTTTTTTATATTTTAATATAAAATACCTATAATTTTTCATTTTTCGAATTTTTTTAATTTTAAATTCTCACTTTTCATAACTGTAGATCCAACTCAAACCCCACAGGTTTTAATAATGAGGGAAATTACAAACAAAATACAGCAAAAACGATGCATAAAAGCTTATCATCTTTGATCACGTTGGTTTAGAATTTTGATATTTTCTGAGCTACAAGGGAGCATAGACCCAAATATTTGATATTAATTTTAGTTTGCTACGTCCACGCGATCTTGATAAATGACCTTGAAAGACGGACACTAAAGTGATCCTGCAAGAATTCCGTTTTCCTTTTAAGGTATGGAACCAAAATAAAAATATATTTTTTAATAACAATCTATTTTTTTCCTTATTTTAGCAAGTAATATTGCCGATCCTTCTTATAATTGTATTCACACTGATAACGAATAACCGTTTCTACGACGTCCCAGAGGGCGACGGAAAGCAAACTCTAGCTATGGATTTAAACATGTATGAACCGATGACTGATAGAAGAGCTCTTTATAGTGTCAATTCTGATAAATATAACATAGACAATATGAGGAAAAGAAATCCAAAAGTTGCGTTTGAAAACACAGATGACGTTGCTAAAGGTCAGTTTCATTTGAGAGATTGGTTGGTTTTTTTTTTGGTGTATTTTGTTTTTGTTAAATGTTAGGTAGAGAGGATTTCATTCAGGTCTCGTGGTGCTGGTGTAGTTCCTAAGTTTTCAATTTGGACGTAGTCTACTACTTTTTTAGAAGAGTATTAACCAGAGTATTACTCTTCAAAGGCGACATCCATACTGTGGGTACAGAATAGGTCCTGGTTCATGTTGGCAATTTGTGATGGACGGCAGAACATGTCGAAGAAATTCTTCCGGTCAATATAGGGAAGTTGGTTTTTATCTTCGATTAGTAATAATTCTTCTACACTAATTATGTATAATACGTTATATGAAATGCGACATCCTTTTCGCCACTTAGCATGGAATCTTTAAAAGACAAAAATGGTATAAATTTTTATGCTTTTGTTCTAATTTCGGGAGATGATCGTGATCTCATAGTCTTCTATCATAAATGGACTATATAACACAAAAAGTTTTATTTAAACTTGACAAGATTAGTTTACAACTAGAAACAAGATACTAATCTTGTCAAGTTATTTTTTTTTAAATTTTAAACAGGAAAATGATTTTCAACATAATAAATTAGATATATTTCCAACAATTTTTTTCCACAATGATGTTTTGATGATGATTCCTGTCAATCGATTTCCTGTCAATGTATTTAAAATGGTGCGACAGTTTAGATTACTGTTGGATGCATTATTTTTATTTACATATATGTTTGCAGCGGTACTTCGCGTTGGAACCAAGGATACAATGGAGTACAATAAATATTTAGTTGGTGTCGAACTAAACGATACGGATGCCAAAGTAAGCATCCACTCTATCTATTTCTGTCATATATCTACTACTCTCATCTCTATCGTATTTACTGTAAACGATATAATTTCAGCTTCACGCTGTCTCTCGCACACAGCAGGGTAGACAGAGGGAACCTAATGTTAAGACACTCCGAACCCTACATTCCGCCGATTTTTTCGAAGCATTGTGCATTATTCAGTGGCAAAACTCGGCGCCGGGCTTTAGCCTTGTTACCAGGGCAAGGAAACGAAAATATTAATAAATAATAATTCATTTCTCCAAGTGGGGATCGAACATGCAACGCAGCACAACCGAGCCCGAGTCGAGTGACTGTAGTCACATACTTGTGGCCCTAAGCCACGACGTCCTAAATTGAAAGTTAATGTACATGATACAGTGTGAGGCTAAAAGAAATATTGTTAGAAGTTTTGTGTAAAAAGAAAGTGAATGAAATAAGGTTAGAAAATGAAGCAATCAGCATCCTTGTGTTCAAATTATCAATATTATTTAATGTAATTATATAGAATCTAATTTCGAATTTTAGACAAACATATATAAATGTATGTCTGTCTATCTTTATATTTGGAAAATGTTACCATTTTTGATTTGTATCACTAATATTTATTTATTTATTTATTTATTTATTATTTATTTATTTATTTTTTTTATTTATTTTTTTATATCATTTTACAGATATTATTCACAACTGTAGTGCGTCACGCGGCACCAGTGGCTTTGAACCTGTTGTCCAACTTGCTTGCCTCACCCAATGGACACTCAATCACGACGTATAATGATCCCGCATACGAAAACACGTATAGAGAAACGAGGAAAAATGAGCCAAAACATATGGGTCTTCTAGGTTTATGGTCATTCATACTTGTTTTCAGTAAGTACAGTCTTTTTGTCTTCGCCTCAATCCATTCAAAAAAATGCCAAAAATGAAAAAGATTTTTAAAGGCCGGTGTGGCGCAGCGGCACGAGATGTGACTGCAAAACCGACTGGTTGTGGGTTCGATCCCCACTCAAGGAGATGAAATATTTACTTAAATTTATATTTCCATTTCTTCGCTCTGGTGTCGAGGTTAAGCGCGGCGTTGAGTTCTACCACTCAAAACGCAGTGCCTCCAGAATTCGGCAGAAAGTGGGGAACGGAGTGTCTTAACACTAGGTTCCCTCTGCCTACCCTGCTGTGTGCGGGATACAGCGTGAAGCTAATTTTATTTTTTATTTTTTAAATATTGTTAGAAATCGGAAGTGGTTAACGTTTTTTAAAAAAACACGATAAAAACACATATCGTCTATATAATTCTAAAGTATTTGGAAAGAGATACTATGTAATTGCTATAAGTGATATGTTTCACCTACTAACAATACTTCACATTAGTTTCCTTCCAATAGGGGCCGTTGCCTACAAGCAACTGCCCCCGATTGACACACTTTCACTGCTTTTATAGTTATTTTTCACCTAAATCTACCCTCTTACACGAATAAGCTAACAATATAATAATTAATAAAATTATTTTGTAAAATAAAACGCCATTTATAAAGAATGACGCACACAGACACAAACCTCTCAAAGCGACAACATGGCACACGCCTCATTCACGAAATGGAGTCGAAGGTATTGGCGGTAAAATTGAACGTTGTTTAGGTTTGTTATAGAAAATATTATATTGCGTAAAATAGAACGAGATATATCCCTTTCTCGTTGTGGTATATGTTTTGAGAATAAAAAGTGGCAGATCGGCAACGTTTAGTAGTATTTTTGTAGTAGTAGGTGGTATTCGTAACTGTTGACGACTCTTGATTTATTTTTTTAGATATGGGTTTGAAATATTTTACCATATATTCTGCTCTCGTCAAAGAAGTTAAGACGCTTCCACCCTGAATATTTACTCTGTTGAGGTCAGTGCAGCTTTTGACTGTAAAGCGTTGATGGTTGTGCGTCCGATTCTTTTTTGGGGGAATGATGATATTTAAATTAATTTGATTTTTCTTTTCTCTGGATTGTATACCAAATATTTTCTTTTGCGAAAAATTGGTGAAGAGAATAAGGATTGGAGTGTCTTTTTCTCTTGTTAATATATAAGAATTATATTTTTTATACACAATACCGATTGACTGTTCGATTCCGATTCAAGTAGGAATAAATTTAGGGGGAATAAATTATTATTTATTAATATTTTCCTATCTTTGCTGTCATAACAAAGCCAAGCGCGACGTTCAGCTTCGCCACTCAACACATTATAATTTTAATATTTTTTTAACGTATAATAGATAAACTCAAAACTTAGACAAAACTAAATTAATTACATTTGTTCCTCACAATAATACCCTTATACCTTTGTCACTGCACTGCCCTGAAGTTGCGGCAGAATAGGAGGTAGTGACAATTGTTTTTCCAATTTCTTATGCGATTTTTTTATCAAATGGCGTTGGATTCACAAAAAAAAACATATGAGTGCCTTTTAAAAAAAAACACATCCCATAAATTTAATTAACGGTGATTGCGGCACGATTCTTCTAGGCAACCCTGATGTAATCTATTCTACTATCACGTCACTCACTCTTAAATATAAATTTCTGTAAAAAACAGATACCTGTAGATTTGTGCACTGGGATCTTAAGCCATTCACTATTGTAATCATTATGAAACTTCAACTTTATGTTTCACTCTTTTATGTCCCACTAAAAAAATTAAGTTAGGTTCCCTCTGCGTATCCTGCTATATGTTTGTATAGCACGACGCTAGGGAAAAAATAAGTAATAAATATAACGTAATCCACAGCAATATTAGCGACGGTGGCGAACAGTGCGTCGCTGCCGTGCAAGGAGCGCGAGTCGGGCGCGCGCCACCTGCACGTGATGGCGGGCTGCGCGCCCGCGCTGCACTGGCTGGCCACGCTGCTGGCGCACACGGGGCTCCACACGCTGGCGCTCGTGCTGCCCGCGCTCGCCGTCGCCGCCGCGCTCGAGCAGGACGGCACCATCGACCAGGGGGACTTCCTGGGTGAGTCACTGCCATCCCCAGGAAAGACATGCTAACTTTGATCTATGCTACTACTGTATTAGCATGTTTTTGGTTCAGGTATTACTATTGATTTGCATTTGACCACTTTGAGGAGCTCACTACAGAAGGACTAATGAAATAATAATACATATCTTTAACATTTTTGAAGTCTTGTTCTATATTTTAACCAATTTTAAAATGTAAAAATTTTTACGTAACAGATTTTGAACCTGCTCCTGCTTGAACCTGCTTTAAAACCGTCCAAGCGCTCTGACCGCTAAGTCATACGTTCTCATCAAGCTAAGTCGTAATATTCATATATTTGGACATGGTCTTTGCAATACAGAGGAAGAATATATTCTAAGAACATGTATTGCGCCTGGTCTGGCCATCGTAAATAAATTCTTTCAAAAGAATTTTAAGCACCTTATCACGAACAAGAGCGGGTCCTACGCAACTTAAATTGGTTACTTGTTGACCAGACAGTCTCATATGGGCAGTATAACTAACTGCAAGGTCATTCCAGGCGTGATTCATGACAAGAAGGCTGCCTTTAAAGAGTGGTAGCTCTATCTGACTTTCCTGAAGACAGACTGGAGTACAACGTGCGAAGAAAAGAGTGCAACCAGAGCTCGCAGTGAGAGTTTATCATAACTATACGATAATAATTATATAATTGGATATGGCTATGGATGGGCAGAAGCTCATTTACAAAATGGCACGTGCCCAAGATAAGGTGACGAAAAATGTCTTTGCGTCATGGAATCCCAAGGCATGGTGCTTATGATCCATCGCCTAACCTCGGATTTATAGATTTAATAACCCTTGATGAACGTGCTCATGCGCACTGACTTTTTTAACCATATCTTGAACACTGGGAAGATGTCACACCATTGGCTGCTAAATTTTATTACCCTATTTACAAAAGAAGGCTTTCAAGATTGTGCCAGTTATATGGGCATTAAGCATATAAGTCATAGGATTTCAGATAGCACTATGGACGCCATTTTTGCCCTTAGAAATTTGATGAAACCGTACAGAGAGAAAAGGAGAGCTCATGTGGACTTTTTTGATCTGCAGAAAGCCATTAACTATGTGTTGTGTATCTGGTGGGCATTGCGATCCAAAGGGATCTCTAAGGCTTTTATTGAGGTTGCTGAGACATGTACCACCTTGCTTCTTTAGTTAGCACTGTTGTTAGCGGTACTAAACCCTCCTTTACAATAGGGGTTCGTGAGGGCTCAGCTCTTAGTTAATATTATATTATTCAATGTAGTGCTCGATACTGTCTCGGCTCACATCCGAGATGGCTTTATAGCTGATGATGTATGCCGATGACATAGCATTCATTGACGAGACTGATGTTTGAGCGTAAAGTGAACCTCAGAAAGAGTATGCTTGAGACCTGAATATATCGAAGACCGTGTGCCCGGACTCGAGCACTATTGGATTAATGCCAGGAAGAAGAGGATGCATATGCTACTTTACATTTAAAGTTATTTCTTTTACTTCCATCTATTTATTATTTACACTCTGTTCCTATTTAGACACTTCTGTTCCCCACTTTCTGCGGAATTCCGTTTATTAAACTTTAAAGTAAAAGTCTAAAAAAATATGAAATAATAGAATTAAATATATGTATATATATATCAAATTTTTTACAAGCTTTAAAATAAAACTACTATAAAACATCATAAAATAACTACAATCCAAAAATACAATAACAGTAAATCAAAGTCTAAATGAATGGTGATTATATTAGAATTTATTCATCAATCATTTTCCTGATATTGTGGATAAAGCGCGGATGTTTGTCCCTCACACACACGCAATATCATCCGTATTCGTCGGGCACGGAGAATCTGAACACTAGATGCCCTCTGCCTGATAATTGTTTTTACCGTAAAAACACATATTTTTTTTTATTTCAGCTGTCCTTGCCTTCGTCATGATATTGGGTATCATGGCTTTCCTCAGTCTCATCTACCTAGTGAGTTTCACCTTCGGTGAACGAGGCGCCGGAGTCATGTTGGTCGGGATTATTGTGATTTTCGGTAGGAATTTTTATTTATAATTCCTCTATATCGTATGCGTTAGTGCGGGGGAATACGTTTGTGACTTCTAACTGCAAAAATACCTTCGTCTTTAATAGGTCTTAAAGGGGAACTGAATATTAAAGAAGTACTGAGATTATTCTGTTTTAACAGCCCAAATTTAAAAGAGCAACTGTCGTGTTCTTTGCGGGCTCTTTTCAATAGAACTGCCATCTGAGTCGGTGGTAGCTAGTGGATCCTGCACTAACGCCTGCGATAATATATTGGTCAGGCAGCATTTAATTGCGGTTATCCGAAGTTCGATCCCTATGGCATTCGGTGATTTTTTTAAATAAAGAGAAAAGACAAATAATGACTGTTCATATAATTCCACTTTATTATGTTGTTTATATTGTTACATTATAATAATAACCAGTATGTTAGGATAAAGTGTAGCATTGAGTTCCCCAATTCAACACCCAATGTCTCAAATATGGGTGAAAAGAACACAATGGAATGTCTTGATACTTCGTTCTCTTTGCCTACCTGCTACATATTCGTATGTGATTTGAAAATAAAGTTGTTGTATGTTTTAGGTTTTATATTTCCACTGCTTTCACAAATGCCAAGAAATGATGGTACAAAAACCTTATATTACTTCTTGGATACATCGAGCTATCTGATGCCGCCTCACGCATTTTCTATGGCAGTGTTGAACTTGGCTGGAATTGCAAGAGAGAATGTTACACGTGAGTAAATTTAAAACATACGTTCAATTAAAAACTTAAAAACCTTTCCTTACCTGAAAAATTAACATTTATTGCTGCTTTCAGCTCTTTATCATCAACAAATCATTTCCCACTGAGATATTTTTTTTTTAAATTTGGAAACAAATAATAATCACTATACCCTATTCATCCATTACATGACGTTAAAGGTAAGTAAACAAGGCCGTGGTGTTGCCGTATGTTCCCGGCTTAAAATAAGATCACCCTGGTACTGATGGTGTCGTAAGAAGCGACTTAGGTACATGTGGGAGAGTCACTTCGTCAGCAATGGTAACACGCATGGGCAAACTCGACTGGATCATTACCACTCCCTTTTTTACATTTAAAGCTTTCACTGTGTGCTCTGGCTACAGCTCTTTTACTTGCAAGTTTCTTTACTATGTACTCCAGTCTGTCTTCAGGAGAGTTGGGTGCCACTGCTTAAAAGCAACCTTCTTTTCACACCACCATGTCTTCCTGTCGATACGACGAGTTCTTGGGGTTACTAAGGGAGGTCGTGTACCTCCCTTAGTAACCCCAAGAACTCGTCTGTCCGCCACAAAGATTGCCGACTGAGTTTGATCCCGGTATAGTCCCTGATTAAGTTTTTGATAGCGCCCTCAATCAACACTCCTCCTGCATCAAACGAACGCAGCGACTTGAAACGGTAGCCTTTGCCTACTTGTCGCAGGTGTAGGGCGATGTGTCTGCGCGTAAATTTTTATTAACATTCATAATTATAGAGGCCAGTCGTGGCGCAGGGGCACAAAGTGTGACTGTAAAACCGACTGGTTGTGGGTTCGATCCCCACACGAGGACATAAAATATTTACTAACATTTATATTTCCATTTCTTCGCTCTGGTGTCGAAGACAAGCGCGGCGTTGAGTTCTGCCACTCAACACAAAATGCCTCCAGAATTCGGCAGAAAGTGGGGAACGGAGTGTCTAAACACTAGGTTCCCTTTGCCTACCCTACAGTGCGCGGGATACAGCGTGAAGCAAAAAAAAATATTATTGTGAATTACAACAAATTATTTTTTTTTAATTTGAGTAACTTCACTGTGATAGTATTATATTTAATTGCTTTTTTTTTATTTATTTTTATATATGAATAATAAATATATCTCTTATACACTTATTCCGTGCTATTTTTATGTGTTTTAACCGGATTAATCACGTATATCCCGAAAACTAGTTTCCAAAAGTATACGAAAGTAATCCAATTAAAAAGTTTCTTTTATAATAAATGTTATTATTACAGCTGACACTCCGCGACGAAGTTCTTGGGCTATCGACGACTATTCTCCAGGACTGTACGTGCTTCTGTTATTCGTGCAATTTGTAGTTTTAATGGTAAATATATTAAAAAATATTATGGTAAATATAATAACTTTTATATAGGGGGTCCAAGATGGAAGGCTTGCTCGCAGCGACCCCTGCCAGCCCTTACGAGGGCTGCAACGTTCCATCCGTCACGTGCACCTCGAGAGAGCGCACTGATAGGGCGTCCCCCCAAGGCGACGCGCACCAGTGCGTCCCCGCTGGGGTGTGGGGACCGCCACCCAACACGCCATGTCCGGAACGGCGGGAGGTGGAGGACGGAGCTACAAATAGCTACGTGGAATGTAAGGGGAGGGATGGAAGAAAAGATGAATGAATTATTAGATGTGATGGATGATAGAGATTTGGATGTCGTTTGTGTGACAGAGACCAAGCGAAAGGGCAATGACACGACCGATTTGCCGGGCAGTCGGGTCGCTTTCTGGGCCGGCGTACCAGAGAGCGAGCGGGGCTGTCAAGGTGTAGGTGTGTTATTGTCCTCTCGATTGGTTAGTGCAGCGGTTGAATACAAGGCGATCAACCCGAGACT